>JACGDI010001991.1:278100-328974 GCA_014898725.1 Jacaranda copaia
ATTATAATTTGCAAATATGAAAATTTTCATATGAAAAATGTTTAAAATCTTGATAATAAGGAATAAACAAATTTATATTCACACGAGTTTAAAACTTTAAATTTTTAATTGTATAGGCGCTTCACAAATTATTTTTTACATTAGTTAACCTTTGTATACTAATTGTAAAAAGAAAACAAGCATCTCTTCCCAATATAAGATTAATATATAATGAAATAAACTACAAAATAAGATACAGACATTTATTATTCTCCAACAATAGTTGCACTATTTGTAAGAGTCACCTAAATAGTTTCATTCTTTTAGATTTTGTCATTGGACGTTTCAGTACGATTTTTGTGAATGTTTTGGTGTCATCCTATATCACCTCTTGAAAAATGAATTGGATATTATAGTAGGTCGCAACATTTATAATAATGTGTTATTCTATGTTTATGACCTCAATGTGCATAGACAACAATAACTTATTCTACTGATATATTGTGATTATTTTTTTGACCAAAATTGCAACAACTTGATAAAAAATTTGGAGAATTATAAATTAAATTAGTCTAATTTTTTTTAAGACACGAAGTTGAATATCATTCATTGAAAGGTAATCATTTAACCTTCTAAAGATTTTGGCATATGCATTTATCTTCATAAATTTTATAAGATTTCTCATAATTGCTTTTGATAAATCTGATTTTTTTTTAATATTTTCTATTTTCAAACTCATTTTTGTTTTGGTAAAATACAACTAAAAGTTACCATTGTTGGAATAGTGCCTTGCAGCCAATGAAATTAGCATATACACTATTTTAGTTGTAAGACAATCTTAATTGAATAATATTCATTTCATATGGCCATCTTCATCTTACGCTTATGTTTCTTTACTAGCATTTGGCTGAAACCTTTAGATCACATATGACTATGGGACTTGGTCACGTACTGGGTGGTGGTCATGAAACAAGTTTTACATGGTCAAGATCTTGCGAGACAGTGCATTTAAGATCCAAATTGACTTGCATTGATGATGCATAAATCCAATAGTTGGATATTGCTTCATTTCATGAACAACCATGTGAGACAAGGGTGTATGTTTGTGGGTGCTTGTTAGAGATTAAGGCACTAAAGGCCCACCTGGAGAATCCACTAGATAGCCGTAGTGGCAAGTCGATAGTAGCAAGTTCTTCAACTAACACTAGTATTATTAGTCCTTTGACCTAAGAATCCATGGTAACCTTATGTTTAGGTCCTCATGCTTTAACTCTTCCTTAACCACTTAGCGGGTCTTTCAGGTTGAGGTTGGGTATGAGCCACTCGACATGAAAGTTTGTGAGATCCAAGATGGAATTTGACTCCTTGTCTTTGTGAAGGATGAGTGTATCTCTTATGTATTTTATAATGATCAATTCCAAAAAATTCTTACGTAAGATAGTATGACAATTTGGAAAATAAGTTTTCCAAAGATGAGGTCATAAAGGGAATTGGACTTTGGAATCGAGACATAATATCATGAGTATTAGAGAATCGACAAATATCTTGCTCTAGGCCTCTTTCAAGAGATAGGAGACAAAAGGACCATATTTGCATGGTACGTATAGAGTTAGAATGGTTTTCCAAAAGCATTCATTATAGCTAATTAGTTGGGCTCCATAGGCTTGAGGTTAGACATTGACCATAGAGATTGAGAACTCTTCAATTAATGATATTAATTGAATTTAGTTATTAGTTTAAAAGAGTTTAAACTAATATGAATATTTGATATTCTACAAGTCACAATAGTCGTAAGCCCATATCCAATGAATAGTATAACCCAATAAGTCACATACAAAAGCTAATTGCAAATCCTACTTGATGAAGGGGAATTTTCTAAGAGTTAGAAAAATTCCCTCTTGATCGATTTTGGAGGTTGACCAATTGACACAATTGTGGTCATTTTGGTTTGGTCAATGTAATTGTTAAATTGATTCAATTAATTTAATGAGTTAAATTAGACCATTTAATTAAGGAATTAATAATTTGGTGACATATGATTATCAATTGGTCAAGTTAACTTAAAGAGTTGAGTTGACTAAATTGACTTAAGAGTTAAGTCAAAGGTAATTAATTAAATTGAAGTATTTAATTTAATTAGAATGCAGAATTAATTTTGAAGGGAAAAGTCAAATGAAATGTTCATTTGATGTGGAATTAGAATTTATTTGAATGACATTTCATGTGATGAAATGAAGATTCCAAATGAAATTCAAATTCACACAAAATGCAAATTCACATGCCAACTTGCAAGGGCAAGTGGGCGGCCACCTTGAGGATGGTGTGATGCCAAGTGATTCCACCTCGGCATCACAGCATCCTCCCTCTAGACATAGATATAGAGTGTGAAGGGAGCAGCTACATGTATTTTGCAAGCTAGAATTCTCAATTTCCCCCCAAAATTCCCAAGTGTTGCCTCACGTGTTGAAGCTTCACTTTTCTTCATCTCCTACCTCCAAATCAAGCCTTCATCCTTGCATTTCTCCTCTTTATTCTGCAGCTAATATTGTGGAGAATTGAATTGTGCATTGGTGTGTGGATCTTAACATTAGAGGCAAGACAATTTGATTGCTAGCCTTTGGAGATCCTCTATTTCGGGCAATGACTTTGGAGGGACCTTTAGAAGTCTTTATGGAACCATTTTGAGCTGAAGTTTTTACTGGAAATACATCAATATTTTGGTATTATTTTGGTTCAAATTTCACACAAATTTGAGTTGCAAAAGTTGCTCGAATTCTGCTGTGCCACTGGGAAGACAGTTTAAGCTTCTTCCTCTTTCCTTTGATGTTTTGAAAATCAAGGTAATCCTCATACCAAATCTGAATTTAAGGCATGTTTAGATCCTTGGTGTCTTGCATAGCCTAGTTATTTTATTATTTTAATGCTTCAATAATTGGATCCTAGTGCTACACTTGACTTCAAGTGGTATCGGAGCTTAATTCATGCTTTGACTTAGATTTTTGATTAACTGATTCATGTGATGAATTGATCAAAATCACCAAATATTTGATTTGACCTATGGATTGGGGTGTTTGGATGATGTTATATGTGGATCCATGCTTGATGAATTGAAATTATGCCAATATGTATTTCAAGTATTAATTCATATGTTGAGCATGTTTTAATTCCTAGTTGCTAATATTGAATGTTGATTTGGCATTAGTTGATGTTATATATTGATATAGCATGTCAAATTTGGCCTTAAGGTGTTTTGGTCATTTTTGGATCCAAATGGGTTGGATTTTATTGGAGATTTTTGAAGAATGTGATTATTACTTAAACTTGATTCTTAAAGCATAATTGAGGACTTGAAATTTCCTTTTTGAAATCTGTTTCAAATCTAAAATTTCATCTATAATGTGTGTTTTAATGTTTAGGAGGTATCCTAAAATTTTTGGTGCACCAAAGTTGAGCAAAATAACACATGACTCGATGCCAACATGAAAACATGGCAAGCAGCCCAGCCTTGCCAGGCACTAGCCGAGCAGCAAGCATGCTATGGGCGTGCATGTTGGGTGGTAGTGTGGCCAGCTTGGGTGGGCAGCAACCTAGTTTGGTTGGGTGCGAATGTGGTTGTGTTTTTTTTTTTTTTTTTGGCTCCTTAAGTGACAAAAATTTTATTAATTCACACATATTAACTGCGCAAATGTTGTACAAGTTCTCAAAATAATGTATGACATTTTTTATTCCTTTTTTAATTTTGTTAAAGTTAATCTTCAATAAATGCAAAAATGAGATGCGTAAACGTTATACTTAAGTTTTTCTAGACTAATTAATTGTTTATGAGATAAGCATTTAATTGTTGGAATTGAATGTCAATTCTGAATTATTTATTGTTCATTTAATTGTTGAATAAATGATGAATGAATGGAAATGATCATGAGCCTTTAATATTGATTTTATTTATTTCAAGTTATTGAAAAGGGTTATATTAATTGGGGCTTGTAACTTCTATCTTGTAAATATTATGAGAGTAGAATCATTAGGAGTGAGAATTTCTTTAATGGAGGCATAAAGACCCATAAATGTATAGGATACACTCATGTAATAGCTAAATTTAATCAACCTACTTAAAATCAACTAGGTGGTGCACCTATGGCTCTAAGTGCACCCCTTAGTTAAGCTCATGGTCATCCCACCCTATAAGCATAATAGGTATATTTACTTATTTATGCTTTTCATATTCTATTTGTGTATGAGATGCATGTTTGGAATGTAGAAAACCTAAATAAGAAGATAAAATTGGTGAAATCTTGGCAAGCAAGAAAATCCCTCCACTAAGAAAGTCCAAATGCTTTTCAAAATATTAAGTCAAAATAGATACAAATTAAAAGGAATTTTAACTAATCCATGCCTTCTACCAATAATATGTGGCATGATGATGCTACCATTGTTTGTGTGATGCCTCATGAGTCATTGGTCACACTTATGATGGAAAGTTGTGACCATATACTTAGCATATGATGTACCTTTGATTTGAGGTTTCCCATGCATTAGCACACAAGTTGTGGGATGACATAGAGCGGTCTCAAATTAAAGTTAGATTCATAGGTTTAACTTAACACCTAGTAGTGTAGATGTTGCATGAGTTGTAAGTCTACAAGAAAAGTGAGGCAAAACATATCAAGAGTTGTATGAGATGCAATTAACTAAAGTTGCTTACCTTTCGATTGTTTGTGGATGTCTCACAAGTCGTAGGTCCACTTACTAGTCCTTAGGGTCTTATTTTCACTAGGAAATATGATTTCCCAAATTATTCTAAGTGTTGAAGGATTTGATAAAATAGTGGGAGAAAAAAAATGCTTGAAAGACCATGAACATGTTTTCAAAATATCAAAATTCAATCATGTGCTTATATTCTCTATTATTGCTTTTTGTAGATTTATGAAATCTTCAAACTTAAAATGGCTAAGAATCCACTCAATGCAATTTTGGAAACCAATAAACTAACCGGGCGAAACTTTCATGATTGGTTGAGAAACCTCAAGATTGTTCCTAACTTCGAAAAGAGGACATACGTCCTTGATTAAAGTCCACCAGACATTATTGGTGATGATGCCACCAATGAGGTATGTGAATTGTTCACTAAGTTTGTAGATAATGATCTACAAACAAGATGTCCCATGATAGCTTCTATGACCAATGAGCTCCAAAAGACTCATGAGCATATGAAGCATGCAAGTGAGATCTACAAATACCTACAAGAGTTGTATGGTGTATAGATTAGACACAAAATATTCGCTTTGTCTAGAAAGCTCTTTAGGTCTAAAATGAGAGAGGGAATGAATGTCCATGATCACAGGCTTAAGATGATTGGACTCATTAAAAAGCTTAGACAATTAGATGTGATCATGGACGATGACCTCTATGTGGATTTGATCCTATAGTCATTTCCAAGCTCGTTCGGCCAATTTATTATGAATTTTAATATCTAAGCAAGAAGTGACAATTAACGAATTGGTGAACATGCTAGTGACCCATGAGGTGATGATGAAAGGGGATAAACCTCTTATGCTTGTATCCTCCTCGAAGTCTAATAGCCCTAAGGGTCCTAGAAAGGGAGGTAACAGGAAAAAGAGTTCTTTCTCAAAAGGGAAGCAATCTTTGAAGAGTTCAGTAGGAGTAAAGAAGAAGAAAGAGGCCAAGACCAATGTAAGTTGTTTCCATTGTGGTGAAAAAGGACATTGGAAAAAGAATTGCAAAGCTTACCTTGCAACCCTTGAAAAAGGTAAGTACTTTATTGAAGCGTACTTAACTATAAATTCTTCCTCATAGGTATTTGATAACGTATGTGGTTCTCACTTTTGTAATTCGTTATAGGGGATTGAAAGAAGAAGAAGTTTTAATGAAGAGGATATGATCCTCTACCTAGGAAATGGAGCAAGAGTTGCCGCCATGAATTAAGGCGTAATCAAGTTAGACTTAGGGAATGCTTGCATTGTACTTGATCCATGTTATTATGTACTCCATCTTGTTAAGAATATTATTTCTATTCTCATTCTTGATAATGAAGAAAATAATTTTTCTATATCGAATAGGATGTTGAAAGTATTAAAGATTGACTCTTGAATAGTACAAGGTACATTAAATAATGGATTGTACATACTTGATTCCCAATCTTCATTAATCCACATTCAATCAAATAAAAGAAAGTTAGATATCCGAAAAGATGTCATATTATGGCACGCAAGACCTTGATATATTTCTAAAAATATGATGAACAATTTAGAAGTTCTCAAAGTACTAAATGTTAGTGGCATTGAAGACCTTTCCATTTGTGAGTCTTGTGTGAAAGGAAAAATAACCAAGACTCCTTTTATAGGATAATCGGAGTGCACCACAAGTCCTTTGAATTTGATCTATAGATGTTTGTGGCCCACTAAGAGTTAGTGGGAGAGGAGGTTATTTTTACTCTATTACCTTCACCAATGATCATACTCAGTTCGGACACATGTATCTTATGAACTACAAGTTCGAAGCTTTTAAAAAATTCAAGGAGTATAGAAATGAAGTAGAAAGCAAAAAGGACTTAGTATTAAAGCTCTTCGATTAGATCATAGATGAGAATACTTAAATACCGAGTTCTTAAATTATCTAAAGAAGAATAGGATTCTCTCTTAATAGACTCCACTCGACATACCCAACACAATGAAGTAGCCAAGATGAGAAACCATACCCTATTGGACATGGTATGTTCCATGATGAACTTTTTTGATGTGCCAACATCTTGTTGGGGATGCGCTTTAGAAACAACAGTGAAGTTACTAAATGTAGTACCTTCAAAGTAGGTGCCAAAAATGTCACATGAGATTTGGTATAGCAAAGCACCATCTTACCATTATCTAAGGGTTTGGGGGTTTTTCTACCTATGTTAGACGTATTGTAGGAAACAAGTTGGATAGTAGATCCATCTTGTGCAAATTTGTAGAATACCCAAGAAAGTTTTTAGGTTATTACTTTTATCATCCCTCAAAACAAATGGTGTTTGCTATAAGAAATGCCACATTTTTAGAAAAGAAATTTCTGTTAGATAGAAAAGGGATTGTTGTTGAACTTGATAAAGTTCAAAATGATCATCAAATCCCATAAGTGGTGGAAACTAATAAGCATCAAGAGCCTTACGCACAACCTCTAAGAAGATTGGACCAAATCAAGAACCAATCTAAAATGTTCAAATTCCTTCATGAGATAAGCCAATTGAATAGCGATCTAAAGACCTATGAGGAAGCTATGTTGGACATAGACTTGGGACATTAGCTTGACTTCATGAAATCTAAGTTAGATTCCATATTCTCCAACAAAGTATGGACTTTGGTAGATCCACCAAAGGAAATAGTTTTCATTGGTTGCAAGTGGATCTATAAGCAAAAGCTAGGAGCCGATGGAGAGGTAGTAGCCTTTAAGGCGCGACTAGTGGCAAAGGGTTGCACTCAAAGACCTAATATTGATTTTGAGGAAACCTTTTCACAGATTACAATGCCTAAGTCTATTCAAATGTTACTTGCTATAGCCGCATATTATGACTATGAGATATGGCAAATAGATATGAAAACTGCTTTCCTCAATGAAAACATTGAAGAAGAAATCTATACGGAGCAATCACAAGGTTTTACGTCCAAAAGGAGTGACAAAAAGTTTGCAAACTTGAGAGATCCATTTATAGACTCAAGCAAGCATTCCGTACTTGGAACATATGTTTTGACAAGACAATCAAATCATTTGGCTTTATAAAAAATTTACATGAATCATGTGTGTAAAAGAAGGCTAGTAGGAGTAGTACACAATTTATTGTACTCTATACCGATGACATTCTTCTTATTAGGAATGAGAAAGGAATTTTAAAGTGTATTAAAGTATAATTGTCTACTCAATCTGCATGAAAGATTTGGGAGAAGTATCCTATGTATAAGGAATACGTATCTATAACGATAGATTGAGAAAAAGGATGGGGATGGAGGATTTGTTTTTAGTATATGGCAATAGAAAATTGAAACCCAAAGGATTTTCGAATTCTAGTTTTCAATCCAATGTAGATAACTCAAAATCCACTTTTAGATTTATATTTTACCTTAATGGCAATGCGGTGAGTTGGAAAAGTTCCAAACAAGACACCACGGCCGACTCTACTACTGCATTAGAATATATAGCAGCTTTGAAAGCTACAAAGAAAAAAGTTTGGATCAAAAGTTTCATCCAAGAGTTAGATGTAATGCCTAGCATGTCAGAGCCTAAAGTTGTCTTTTGTGACAACAATGGTGCGGTTGCACAAGCTAAAGAGCTAAGATCTCATCAACGATCCAAGCACATTTTGAGGTGATATCATTTGATTTAAGAGATCATTGGTAGAGATGACATTAGAGTGGAATGAGTTGCCTCGAAAGAGAATATAACAAATCTACTAACTAAACCCCTAACCCAAAAGGTTTTTGAAGGACATCTTGAGAAGATAGGCCTTAAGACTATGAGACATTGGTTTCAGGACAAGTGGGAGATTGTTGGAATAGTTCCCTATAGCCAATGAGATTAGTGTGCATACTATTTTAGTTGTAAGATAATTTTGATTGAATGAATTGATTTAATATGGCCATCTTTATCTTATTCTTATGTTTCTTCACTAGCATTTGGTTAAAGCCCTTAGATCACATATGACTATAAGACCTGGTCACATACTAGGGGGTGATCGTCAAATAAGTCTTACACGGTCGTGATCTTAAATTTTTCAAGTTGTAGGATTTTATGAGACAAGGCATCTAACATTTGGATAGACTTGCATTAACGATACATAAATTCAAGAGTTAGATATTGCTCAATTTCATGAGCAACCATGTGAAACATGAGTGCATGTTAGTGGGTTTTTGTTAGATAATAAGGCTCTAAAGGCCTGCCCAGAGAATCCACTAAATAGTTATAGTAGCAAGTCAGTAGTGACAAGTTCTTCATCTTACACTAATGCATATTATTAGTCCTTTAACCTGATGATCCATGACACCCTTGTGTTTAGGTCCTTATGCTTTAACTATACCTTGACCACTTAGTGAGTCTTTCGGGTTGAGGTTGGATATGAGCTACTTAGACATGGAGGTTTGTAAGATCCAAGATGGAATCCGACTCCTCATCTTTGTAAATGGTGAATGCATATCCTATGTATTCTATAATGATTGATTCCAAGAAATTCTCGAGCAAGGTAGTATGATAATTTGGAAAAGGAGTTTTCCAAAGATGAAGTCATAAAGGGAATCAGACATTGGAATAAAGACATAGTATCAAGGCTATTAGGAAACTAGCAAATATCTTACCCCAGGCTTCTTTTGAGAAATAAGAGATGGAAGGAATGTATTTGTATGGTACACAAAGCGTTAGAATGGTTCTCCAAAAGCATTCATTTCAGCTAATTAGTTAAACTCCATGGACTTGAGGTTGGACATTAACCATGGAGATTAAGTACTCTTCAATTAATGAGATTAATTGAATTGAGTCATTAGTTTAAAAGAGTTTAAACTAATATGAATATTTGACAATCTACAAGTCACAATAGTTTTGAATCCATGTCCAATGAATAGTAGAACCTAATGAGTCACACACAAAAACCAATTGCAAATCCTACTTGATGAAGGGGATTTTTCTAAGAGCTAGAAAAATTCCTTCTTGACCGATTTTGGAGGTTGACCGATTAACACAATTGTGGTCATTTTGACTTGATCAATTTAATTGTTAAATTGATCCAATTAATTTAGAGTTAAATTAGAGCATTTAATTAAGGAGTTAATTATTTGGTGTCATATAACTATCAATTGATCAAGTTAACTTGAACAATTAAATTAACTATTACTTGCTCAAAGAGTTAAGCAAATTGACTTAAAAGTTAAATCAAAGGTAATTAATTAAATTAAAGTGTTCGATTTAATTAGAATAAAGAATTAATTTTGCAGGAAAAATTCAAATGAAATGTTCATTTGATGTGGAATTAGAATTTATGTGGATGACATGTCATGTGATGAAATGAAGATTACAAACGAATGAAATTCAAATTCACACAAAATACAAATTCACATGCCAACTTGCAAGAGCAAGTGGGCAGCCACCTTGAAGAAGGTGTGATGCCACCTTGAAATCACACCATCCTCTCTCTATATATAGATATAGAGTGTGAAGGAGGTAGCTACATGTATTTTGCAAGCTAGAATTAAATTCTCTCAAATTTCCTTCAAAATTCCCAAGTATTGCCTCATGTGTTGAAGTCTCACTTTTCTTCGTCTCTTACCCCCAAATCAAGCCTTCATCCTTGAATTTCTCCTATTTATTCTTCAGAAAATATTGAGGAGAATTGAATTGTACATTGGTGTGTGGATCTTAACATTAGACGCAAGACAATTGGATTGTTAGTCTTTGGAGATCCTCTGTTTTGGGCAGTGATTTTGGAGTGACCTTTGGAGGTCTATCCAGAACCTTTTTTAGCTGAATTTTTTACTGGAGATACATCAAGGCGTTGATGTTCTTTGGGTTCAAATTTCAGACAAATCAGAGCTCATTTGCTTGGGCAAAAGTTGCTCGGATTCTGCTGTGCCACTGGGAAGACAGTTTTAAGGAGTTGAAAGCTTCTTCCTCATTCCTTTGATTTTCTGAAAAAATCAAGGTAATCCTCATATCGAATCTGAATCTAAGGCATGTTTAGATCCTTGGTGTCTTGTGTAGCCTAGCTATTTTAGTGTTTTTATACTTTGATAATTGGATCCTAATGCTACATTTGACTTCAACCATGCCTATTTTCCTTTGGAAATTAACCATGAAAAATCATAATACCGCATGCCTTGTATTCGAAAAGTATAATTCCACCCTTGTAGATGGAAGTTCTTTATCTAAATTCACATCAAATGAAGTAAATGAGAATGTACACTTCAAAACCCAAATATTTTTTCGAAAGTTCATAACCTCTTCGAATAGAGAAATAAATAATTTATGCAATTCATTTGACATTTAACCTAAAGAAAGTCTAATTGTTTCTATTGTTATAATGAAATGTGCGAGGCTCTTTTAAATCTTATAGCATCGTAATGATTGTAATTAAGTACTTTTCTTAATTCACGAGTTTTCAAGCACATAGGATCATAAATTCTTAAACTTAATCAAAAAATGAGATTAAAATTTAAATTTTTTCATATGGCAATATTTGCCTACGTATATGATATTTATTGAAAAATCATAGAGTACGTATTTATTGAAAATTTGTGAACATTTGATTAATAAAAAAAAACTATATATACTCTTAGAAGCTATAAATTGGTAAATATTAACAATTAAATTCTTTATGAATTAACTCTTTTTCATTCAAAGTTACATTGAAAGAGAGGTGCCAACTTATTAATTTTAAAATTTTCTCCTTATGTAATTTAATTAATTAACTTTCTCATTTTCTCGGACTCTTTAATTTTATCTATATATACATGTCTTTCTACAATATTCGGTGCGGCAAGTTTTCTCTTCATCTTATCTCGTCTTTATTGTCAAAATAAATATGCTATAATAATATTATTAGAAAATTATGCCCATGTATCTAAAAATATAGGTGACATTTTTCTACATGGCCATATACAATGAAATTAAATATATATCACAATATTCTACTAAATCAACCAAACATGAAATTGAATCAAAACAAAAGTTTATCAATTCATTACCATCTTAAAACCCTTTACTGGAAAAAGGGACAAGGAAAACCTGCAAATTGAACAATGACTAAAACAAAATATATCTTAAAAATTTAACATTTAAAGCCTTGATTCATAGCCAACTGTTGAATTCTTTCATTTTTAGGTGATACTTGAAGCATTTTTTAATTTGAGTTGGTTGTTGTTCCGTAATTTAAAGTTAATTTCTATTTCTATTTATTGTTAATTAAAAAGTTTTTTTTGATTTTTGAAATAAAAAATTTCAATTATTATTTTATGAAATAAACCAAAAATATGGTTTATATTTGCTAACCCTTTGAGGATTTACATTATTTTGACTATGGAAAAATTACTCTCCTAGAATTATGCATTGAAAGCATGAATATCTTTCAATATTATCTACTAGAATCAATTTATGCTATATTTGATGGAATCTATTGACACGCTGGAATTTACTTTTCATAATTAAAAGATCCCATGAATATTCTAGTTTGGTTTACATATCTATAACTTAGAAAAGAGATCATATCATGCTAAAATAAATTGAACCAAACTAGATTTATTCAGGTCTAATAAGGTCTAATAAGGTTGACATAAATAAGAACTCAAAGAAAATGGGTTAGGTTGGGTTGAATTTCAGGTTATACAAACAATTCAAAATTTGATTATATGTCAGACGATAACTCAAATCCACCTGAACCAACTCAACCCAATCTGAATTAAACAAATAAATTTTAAATTTTAGGAGTAAAAATATAAAATAACAAAACAAAGCTTGAAAATTTGAACTTTAGCAATATCAAAACTACCACTTTGGCATTTTTTGGTCTTATTTATTTTCACAACCATACGGGATGGATTATTATAATTTTAAATTACTTCTAATGGTTATTTTTGTATCCAAGTGGACATGAAAATTGTACTACAAAAAGTTAACAAAACACTGCTTTAACTACTAAATTGTCCTAGCTAGAAGTTTTTCTTAGGCCTCGTACAATGCAAGATTTTGCATAAATAAATAGATAAACATTCTTTTTTGTTGATAGGTTATAAAAAATTCAAAAGACCTAAGCAAGATTTCATAACAAAATTATGTGCATAATTTAAAATATTTGTTTACTTATTTACTTGATGATATATTTTTATTGATTTATGAATTGCTTAATTGAATCGATACAAAGTTAAAAAATAATGGCATTAATTTGAAAAAGTTAAAAGAGATAACTTAATCAACACAAAAGATTCAAAAGTTAAAGAGAGTGGGTGAGTAGAACTTGAAAAAGTATGATATTTTTAAAAGGAAAACACTTTGTTGTTTCAATATTTTTATGATGCGGATAGATACCAGTAAATGAAAGGATAAAAAAAGTCCTAAAAATTAATATATTGTGTGGTTTGGTTAAAATTATTTGAGTGCATTTGTGAAGTTATAATGAGAACTCCTTACTCCTATTCTAATTTATTAATAATTGAAAATAGATAAAATTAAAAATAAAAATACTGAAAAATTATAAAAATTAAAAAAAATATTCAAAATAATTATTTTAAAAATTAGGTTGACCTAAACTTGACCTGATACAAATCAGGTTGGGTTAGGGTTGAGTACTTTCAAGTTATTATTAAGTTGGGTTAGGTTCAGGTTGAGAAAAGTAATATTATACCCATACTTCAACCCAACCCAAACAAACCCGACCCACCCAAATTACCAACCCAACTTATTGTCATTGGACACATGCATATAAAAGTGAAATCATGCAGCATGTTTGAGATTGAATTACTAAGTTAGGAGAAAACTTTGTTAAATGTCTTGAGAAGTTGTATGATGCTCTCTTACATGTTCATGTGCTTAAATGTTGCTAATTCCTTGCTCCACGTGTGTTTTCAAGAGACCTTGTGGTGGAGAAGGTCAAGTATAGCTTGCCTTTGACAAACCTTGGGGAAATGAGGACAAGACGGTTTATGTCTCGAAGGACCTAGCAAGGAAGAGGGACGAAAGTCGTACCTACTCTTGAGGGACCCCTTGAAGAGAACAGATCAATGCTTGGTTGCTCTAAGGGTCTCGAGATGAAAAAACCAATAGGGTGATACTGTCCAAAATCTTCTACAGTGTTTTTGGTTCCAACTTGGAAGAAGAGAGTAGAGTACGGAATGGCCTCAACTTGTGCATCAGTCCATAGAGGTTGTGCTAGTAAATCTAGCAGAAGTTCGGGCTTTCTCACAAGTAGTTTGTTTCACACCTAGGGGCATATGTTTGTAGGGTATGATGGGGGCATATGTTTGTAGGGTATGATGGGGACATATGGGATAATGTGATATTTTATCCAGTGAAATGTACTATTGATATTGTATTTTATATTGTGATAGAAAGCCTTTCATTATATCATGTTAATGTTATTATTAAAATCGAATAAATATTTTTCTAGTTTAATAGTTTGAATTACATAACTATCATCCCAACAATACATGCTTTTTTGAAAAAATTCAAATCTTAATTAAATATGGCCAAGTTCAAGTTAATTATATAATGAGTGAATTATACTTGTCATATTGTTGGTGTATACTTTAACAATGTTTATCATATGATTAATTAAGTCATGCAAATTTGGTATTGACAAGATCTTTCTCATCCTCCATCACCCCCCTCAAATAAAAAAAGTATAATTTGATCCGTCAAAAGGTTATTTGATAAAAATAAATTTTATATATATATTTTTGTCCATTGTGTTTTAAAAATAATTATTGAAAATTAGTAACACCATATTATTATTTTAATTAAAAAATAATTTATTTAAAAAGACTATTTATAGAAATAAAGTTTCAATTGAATCTTTTTCATAGCTCCTAATAGAGCTAACAACTATATATTCTTTTTTTTTTTTTTCTGACTCATTTCTTGTCTTTTAATTTGAATAAATAAGGTTAAGAAATTTTTTTTTCAAATTTGTGATACAACATGAAAGCATTTTTTTTGTCTATTAGTTTTCAAGAAAATAAAATGTACACATCATTATACGTAAATATTAACCAAAATATATTTCAAATATGTATACACAAATAAATTAAATGATAAAAAATTAAAAAAACTTAGTCTATTCGTAGATTGAACACATATTTTGATATATAAAAAATATTTTTTTTCTTATTTTTGACAGAGAGTGCATAAAGAATATCTATACAAATGTATTTACAAAGTATCATTTGTTCCTCATCAATTGATTTTTTCTTAATTAATTTTACTTTAATTATTATTTTCTATGAGTCTAATTAAAGTAAATCTAGTTTAGTTGTAGTTTACTGTACAAACCATATGTATTGAATGTGATAGTAATAGTCTCATTAAATGGGAATATAATCTAATTGCTTTGTTTTAATTTAATCTCTATTTTCTATTAGCCCAACTAAATATGTTGATAGGAGGATAAATTTCAATATAAGTAATTATATTTGCTAAGTGGGAAATTTCGGTTTGATTAATTTTAATATAATTATTATTTTTCTTATGTCTAATTAAAAATGCACTTAATTTGGAATAAATTAAATAAATACAATATATATGCATTTGATATATATATACACATTTCTTAAGTGAAAAGATTAGATTCAATTAATTATAGTTATTATTTTATGTGAATGTTATTAAAAATAAACTTAATTTGATTGTGATTACCATTAAACTATATGTATTAAACATGGTGACTTTAATATATATAATTACATTTGCTAAGTAGAAAATTTATTTAATTAATGTTAATGTAACTATTATTTTGTATAATTCTAATTAAACATATATTTAATTTGTAACAAATGCAATAAATACAATGATTACATTAGACGTATACACATTATTTAAGATGAAAGACTTGATTTAATTGATTATAGTTATTATTTTATATGACTCAATGTATCTACGTTTGATCTATATATAGCAATTAAGTTGAAAGACTATATTATTTTGTATAATTCTAATGCAATAAATATAATGATATACATTTGATGTATGTACATTATTTAGGGTGAATAGTTTGATTTAATTAATTATAGTTATTATTTTCTATGAGCTAAATACAATGTATGTACATTTGATGTACATACATTATTTAAGTTGAAAGACTTGATTTAATGGTTGCAATTACCATTAAATCATGTGAATTAAATGTGATAATTTTATTAAAAGGGGTATTTTTGTCCTCACATAAAAGGAAAGAAACTACTATACTCATTCATACTTTTATAGGTAGTATAGATAGATATAGATTTACAAAAAAAAAAAAAATCTATTTACATTATGTTTTCGTTTGTGAAGTTTATCATTAAAATTTCAACTTTGATGCCGCCTCATTCTATTGGAATCAGCGTTGTTGCATGGAGACATAGAGGGCATTGTTTGCCTTAGCTATCTCGCATTTTGCATGGAACTTTTGACGCTGAAGCCGCAAAAGCCATAGCAGGGAAGGAGGCTTGTGAACTGAGTTCTAGATTTCCTCGAAATAAAGTGATTATTGAAGGAGGTTATTCGGTTATCGGTTACTCGGGCTTCCAGTGCCAAGAGATTGCTTAACGGTTATTCGGGCTCTTAAGACTCTATTTTGGACTTAACACATATTGGTCCTCCTATTTCTGGTGCTACGAAGAGGTTCCTTAATCTTAGTCCTGTGTCTTTTAATTATGTTAGAAGATCTGCAAAACAATGTGTTCAATATCTAGCTAGGTTAGTTTATCCATTGCATTTTTCAAGTTTGGACACTTCTATTGTAATTGTTGAGGCTTTAGCCTCTGACCCTTATTAATATTCACTACCATTTTCTTCTTAAAAAAATTAATTTTTTAATGGTTTCAAAATTTAATGTCTAACAAATTTCTAGTTTTGAAATTTTAGAAATTTATTACAGAAATTTAAGGTTATAAAACTAAAGAAATGCAATTTTTTTTTAAGTTGGACTAGAGTACAAACTTTTTCAAAATTAATTAAAAATACAAAATTAGAAAATAAATTAAAAAAATAATATTTAAAAAAGCAGAGAAAACTGAAGTAAGCATATGTTGTAATGTTTGTAAATTACTATATTATTATCTTCACTTTTCCCTCTTTATCTTCCTTTCAGGAATTGTTTGAGGCTTTGTTTGGTTATGTTTTTCTAAAATAATATTATTTTGGGGAAATATAATTAAATATATCCCCATTTTTCTTTTAAAATACACATTCTTCAATATATACATACACATATTATATATATTATTATTATTCTAACATTAAAAAAATAATTCAATTCCATTTTCACTCCAAAAATCCAATAAGAAAGCATTGATTTGACTGTTACAATAAAAAAATTTCCCCCAAAATATAAACAAACACATCAAAAAATAACTTTTACATTCTTCAATAATTCATTATCCCAAAATACATAATAAAACCAAACAAAAAAAACATAACCAAACACTACCTGAGTTTTTTATTTCCCAATTTATCCTGTCTTCAAAATTTTCGAACAGGCTCCCTCGGTGAATCAAGAAAATGTGGTAGGTTTCGAAGATGAGGCTATAAAAATAGATGGATATCTGACTGAAGCAGCAGATTGATGTCATCTCGATCATTGGTATGCCTGGCCTTGGCAAGACGACGCTGGCAGGGAAGATTTTTCATGATCCAGACATTCCAATTCCCCACCCGCATATGGGTTTATGTTTCTCAAGACTTCACAAAGAACGATGTTTTTTGCCATTCTGAGAGAGTTCACAGGCTCACTGAGGACATTATCGCAAAACTGATCAGGAGTTAGGCCGGCTAGTTGCAGATCATCTAGACAGGGGAAAATTCTTGATTGTCATGGATGGCGTGTGGACAGCTGAGGATTGGGAAAAAAATCAAAATTGCTCTGCCAAAGAGCGATAAGACGGGTAAAGTCTTGATCACCAGTCGTCA
Organism: Jacaranda copaia; assembly: GCA_014898725.1. Lineage (NCBI taxonomy): Eukaryota > Viridiplantae > Streptophyta > Magnoliopsida > Lamiales > Bignoniaceae > Jacaranda > Jacaranda copaia. The sequence continues at coordinate 295,705 of JACGDI010001991.1, forward strand.
CGAGGAAATGGCTCGCTCTGCTAATAAAAATTGACCTCCCCACAAGTTGCGATTCTTGACCTAAGACGAGAGTTGGTTGCTGCTCCGGTTGGAGGTTTTCGGTAAGCCGGAGTGCACTTCTGATTTGGAAGTTCTGGGAAAACTAATTGCTGAGCAGTGTGATGGGCTGCCACTTGCAATAGTGGTCATTGGAGACATTCTTGTCAAAAAAATTTCAGCATCAGATGATATGAGTGCTAGGAGAAATGCATGAGAAAAGTATCTGGCAGCATGAGTACCTATCTTAGTGAAGACACAGAGAGAAGTATGGAAAAAATTATATCATTGAGTCACGATAAATTGCCATTTCACCTGAGAGCATGCTTTCTCTATTTTGGAATGTTCCCTGAAGACTATGAGATCCCTGTATGGAAATTGATCCGTATGTGGATTGCAGAAGGATTCATACAACTAAAGCAAAATATCAGATTGAAGGAAACAGCGGAAAACTATTTGGATGACCTTATTAACAGAAATTTTGTAAGAGTTGATAAGAGGAGGCCAGATGGTAGAGTTAAAACGTGCCGTATTCATGATATGCTGCGTGATTTCTGCAAAACTGAAGCTGGAAATGAAAGAGAGAATTTCCTCCAAGAAATGAAGAAGTCTGTAATAAGACAATGTAATCAATTGTAATCTTTTATTTCCTTTATTTTGCAATCTTTGATTTCCTGTAAATATGGGAATGTAATATGTATTTTACTTTTCTATTTTGAGCACGTTTGCTCATCCATCATGTATTTATAGGTTGGCATAGTAATGAAATCAACAAGCCAATGTTCATCAGATTCTTCAAACCACTTTAGTCTGGAGATGGCGTTTTTTACCCGCCAGTTTCTGACGTTCAAAAGTTTCATAGCATTTGTACTCATTCCAATGTCCTGAGCTTTCTGTCTTCAAAACCTTTTGGTCCTTGTGTCCGCTCATTTGTTTGTTTCTCCAAGGAAGATATCACCTTGCCTTCAGGCAACATTAGTACCATCCCCGCAGTTTTTAGGCTTAGAGTTTTAGATGTCAAGCCCGTCAAATTCACTAAAATTCCCAGTGACATGTACCATTTGGTTCATTTGAGATACATTGCCCAGTCCTTCTCCAAACTCTTCAACATACAAACTCTCATAGTTGATTCAACATCTCGTACCCTTGAAATCAAAGCATACATTTGGACGATGGTTCAATTAATGCATCTGAAGACAAATGCATCTGCTACTTTGCCCAGGACAGGAAAAAGTAGTAAAGAAGGTGAAAAGCTTCAAACACTCGGTGCAATTTTTCCACAAATTTGCACGGAAGAAGTTTTTAAAAGGGCTCGCAATTTGAAGAAATTGGGCATTCACCGAAAACTAGCCTCCCTTCTGGACGACAATAAGAGTACTGGATCATTTGATTGCTTGGGAATTGAGTAATCTTGAAAAGCTGAAGGTACTAAATGATGTTTTTCCTAGTGCACCTTTGGAAGACCAATTGCACGGCCTCCCTCCACCGCGCAAGTTCCCGCCGAAGCTGAGGAGCGTGACGTTGTCTGATACTTTTCTCGACTGGAGTCATATGTCTATCCTAGGATTGCTGGAGAATCTGGAGGTCCTCAAACTAAAAGAGAAAGCATTCATGGGCAAGTTCTGGGACTCAACTGACAGTGGTTTTCTCCGTCTTGAAGTCTTGCACATTGGTCGCACAGATTTGGTCTTTTGGGCAGCTTCGGGCCATCACTTCCCTAGACTTAGACGCCTTGAGCTGCACAGCTTGGAGTGCCTCCGAGAAATACCAATTGGGCTGGCTGATATACCTAGTCTCAAACTGCTGGACTTGTGCCGCTCAACATCTGCAGCGGCCTCAGCCAAGAAATCTACGATGCAAAAAAGAAGCAGCAGGAACAGCAAATCACCAATGTCAGTGGATTCAAGCTCACCATTTTTACACTTGACGAACCTTGACAGGTAAGTAAAACTTTCAGATAATCATTCCCTAGGATTTGCATTCCCATGTTTAATGATAATTTCATTGACACATTGCATTTACTATTTAAATTATCTGAATATATCCTCACTTTACATAGAGAGAAATTGGGAAGGAGGAATGGTTCCACTAATTTCCTACGGTGGGAATAGACGAATAATCTTTAGATACTTTTTCCCTGTTATATACTTCTGTTATATTAATGTTTTGAATGAACTTCAGATAAAAAATTTCATGTGCATAAGAAGCAGTATAACAGACTTTCTGGCTAATCAATAATTAACTTTTCGCCTTTGAAAAATACTGGAAATTGGAAAATGACATGGAAACATGACCAAACTTGCTCCTGGTTTGCAGTTCAAAAATCAGCAGCTTACAGATATTATTATCACACAGATTACAGAGCTATGAAGCAGCAGCAGCTGTTTACCTTCAAATTATTCACCCTAACCAGCATTTATTTGTTCACCCGCAAACAAGCTCAGAAATCCCAAAAAATCAATGCCGTTTTCCTTCAAATTATCTTCCTTGCTACAAATAAAGGGTTGTCAACAGCCTCAAGTGTCATGCATAAGTTGATAAACCCTTTATTTGTAGCAAGGAAGAAAATTTGTAGCACTGACTATCTCGTTCGACAGCACGGCTATCTCGTTCTCGATTCTCCTATGCATTTCAGGTCTATCCAGGTCAGAAAAGTTATTCACCTTCACTTGAATCCAGCTCCATGCAGAGGCTTTAAAGGGTTCATGGACTTATTTACTGTTGAAGCCGGTCCTTTCACCCTGCTTGGCAACTTTAGTGCTTCCCTTACTGCTCATGCTCTTGGTGTGAACTCTTTTGTCAAGGAGTTTGTTATAAACATGGAAGAAAGTCAAGAATTCAGCATAGTTTTCTCTCCTGAAAGTACTGAATTATTGGATACATATGCTTTCATAGATGGGATTGAGATTATTTTGGTGCCTACCAGTCTTTTTTAATTTCACAGAGGAGATATTTAAGTCCAAGTGGTTGGGAAGTCTCTGGTTTATGTTGATGACACCACTGCACTGGTAATAATCCATCAACTAAATATTAAAGAGGATTCTGTTTCCTCAGCTGGTGATACTGATGACTTGTTTGGGATGTGGGAAACAGTTTCTAAGCGAAAAGCAACAAGCATTAACACTGTTACCTAGAAAATATCTGTGGATGAGGGATTCAAGTACTTTGTCAGGCTTCATTTTCTCTAAGCTAGGATTCAAGATGGCAGAGATTGTTGGCATTATTTTTAAAGTCTTTATAAATGAAATGATTGCAGATACTAATATTGACATAATCAGAGAAAAGGATGATGAAAATAGCATCCCTGGTTATAGGGACTACATGGTGATGACGAAAAGGAGTAAACAAGACGGTAAACGGGATCTCTTGATTTGCCTGCAATCAAATGATGAATTCTTGGGTGGAAATGGACCCCTTATAAAGGATTTAAGATCGTTAGGTTGAGCAATCCGGACAATAGTCTAGGGAGTCCAAATCCGATTCCTGTGGTGCATGATTCATCATACAGGACTATCCAAAATTTACTCCAAGTTCTTGGCTACAAAAATGCTATTGCAACTGTTGCAATAGCAATATTTGCTCTCGTAAACATCATTTTTTATGCATTGCAACAAATTTGGGAAACTAGCAGGACATAAGAGGAAAACAAGCCATCAATCAGGGGTGGACGACTTTGTTGCCAGTTTTCACTGGCTGAGATCCTATTAGCCACTAGAAATTTTAGAGCTCCGCATCTCATTGGAAAGGGTGGATTTGGTAAAGTTTACAAAGTCCATATTGACAATGGGAGAGAGTCTGTGGCCATAAAGCGTCTAAAATCAAATTCCAAGCAAGTGGCATGCGAGTTTTGGACAGTGACTGAAAGGTTAACTGAGCTCCGACATGTTAATCTAGTCTTTCTGATTGGCTACTGTGCTGAGAATGGGGAAATGATTCTTGTTTATGAGTATATGGCCTATGGGACCCTTGCTGACCACCTTTACAAATTTGCAAGGAATAATGGTAACGGCTCATCTCTCACGTGGAAGCAATGCCTTATATGCATTGGAGCTACCCAAGAGCTAGACTATCTGCACACTGGCCAATCACTCATACATTGTGATGTAAAGGCTTCAAATATCCTGCTTGATGAAGATCTCAGAGCTAAAGTTTCTGACTTTGGCTTGGCCAAACCTTTACGCAGAAGTAAGTTACAGAGTCATGTTAGCACAAAAGTAAAATACACATTTGCGTACTTCAACCCAATTATCTCATCTCCACCGGTAAACTAACATAGAGAAGTGACACATTTGCCTTTGGGGTGGTTTCGTTAGAAGTATTGACTGGGAGACCAGATGGGATCCAATAGCTGCAGAGGATGAGTGGATTATGAAGTGGGCTCGAGAAAACATTAGTAAGGGAAAAATTGATCAGATTGTAGCTTTAAATCCAAAGGGCGAGTTCTGAGAAGATAGCCTAAAGGCAATTGTAGGCATTGCTGAAGGATGCTTGGATGATGAACCAAAGAAACGGCCAACAATGGGTCAAGTTGTACTACAACTTGAGTTTGCACTTGAGTAGCAAGAGAGCTCAAAATCTCTAAGTGATAACAATGATATCCATCCATCTAAACATAATACTATCAGTTAGCACTGTGCAACTTGCAATGACCTCCACAGATCTGCAGAATCCCACACCCCCTCGAAAAGAGCAAACTATCAACAAAGTGGTTAATGATAAGCCTCCATCTGAAACAAAAGATGGGAGAAAAGCTACAATACATAAACCATCATGACTTTGGCCATGGAATGCATTTTGGAACAAAGTTAAACCATCTGGTAAAAATGAATTGTAATCATCAGCTACAAAATTATATAGCCACAATAAAATTCAAAAACATTTCCTATACATATTTGATGTTCAAACTTCAAACTTTCATGGTCAATTATAACTTATCTATCATAATGGATGCATTTTTATAATTATTAGTAATAGTTTATTGAATTGTCTATAACTGTGTTTGGGAACAAACTTGACCTTGAATGACTAGCTCGAACAGGATCCATCTTTAGTCAAACCTAAAAGTTTTGAGTATATACTGCCACCACCGTGGATTTTAATATTTTTGTCTTCTTGTTTTCTATAATTAAACTTACCCGAGACTTTCTTTAGGCAATCCTGCAGGCTATCATGCCACAGAAGAAACAGTGCAAAAGGGCAAACAGAATATTAATATGCAGCAGATTCCATTTGATGAATCAAATGATGACGTTGTTGAGTCTGATGTTAAGTTGGATAATCCTGATGTTGTGGAGCCTGACAATGATCCTCCAGTAAAGGTGGGTGACTAGAAACACTGATGAAAAATTTTGGTGTGCACTGTCTTATTAGCCCGCACAAGGCATTTGATCGAATAGCTGAACAAGTGTTTTGTTTACTTTGTTATTGCAGATGGGAGACCCTTCCGCTGAAGTAACGGGAAGAAATCAAGAATTTGCTCAATTATCAAAAACAGAAGCCATGGATGCAATCCCTGATGGTATTTACTTTATGGCCTTTTCTATGGTTAATATTTATAAAGATTTTTGTACTTTGGGAAAAAAGTTATCTGTGCACCCGCCATTGTGTTAATTTCAAGTAAGTTTAATGAAGCTATATATCATCTAACAAAAGCCATCATGTGGAATCCGAAGTCGGCAATATTATATGCAAATAGAGTTAATTCTTAAACATGCGAACCACCTCAATTTATTTCAATTGTTAAGGATGTTGTTCATCTGAAATGTCCTGTTGCAGCAAGTGTCTTTCTCAAACTGGAGAAACCGATTGCTGCAATCCAAGATGCTGATGCAGCTTTACTGGTATATTTGTTCTATTTGCTACTTCTTCAGTGGCTTTGAGGAGTTTGATTACTGATGCTTGCTTGAGTAGTTGGTCTCCTTGAACAAAATGATGATTTAACTGTATGAACATATATATCAGATCAGCCCAGACTTTGCAAAAGGATATAAAGCACGAGGGATGGCAAGAACAATGCCAGGCTTATGGGAAGAGGCAGCTCATGATTTCGTGAGGCGTCAAAGTTGGATTTTGATGAGCAAATTGGCTTGGTGCTCAAAAAAGTCATTTTACTAAAGAACTAGACTGGATTTGTGCCTAATTTATGGGTTTCATTTTCATTTTTTGGTACCTTTACATAATGAATTTCAGCATGTGAGTGTTTTAACAGCTGTTTCTAAATACTTTTCAGGTTGAACCCAAAGCAAATAACATCAAGAGTATCGCAGAAAATATGAATGCTTGCGGAAAGAAAATGAGCTGATGAAAACTTAGCTTGAAAAGCAGATTTTCCTGGTATTTTCCTTATTGCAGCTCATAAGTTAGTTCTCTTTACCATAATAGGCACTTCTCATCATTATCCGGTTACTTTTCCACATAAGGGAATTTAACATTTAGGGCCAGTTTGCTTTTACATTTTCGAAGGCCTTTCTATTTGAAAATTTTTAAATTTTTAATTTTTTTTCTGAATTTATGCACCCTTCTATTATCACAACAATCTTCAAATTCGATTTCACCTAAAACATCCACTATTATTTCAAAATAATTGAGACATAAGTATGATTTGAAAAGCAACTCTTTTTTTAGTATTAAGAAAAAAATAAATAAACTACCTAAACTTTTTTCTCTATACCTATCCTAGTAATCTACAGAAATACATTTCATTTTCAAATTTCGAACTATAACTACTTCCTCCCTTTATGAAAATGCTAGCAACGAAACAACAATAAAACCAGACAGGGGCTCTTGGTCTTTGTTTATCAAGTTTCATTCGTCACATCCTATATATAGTTCTAAATGAGTAATCAGTTTCTTTTGATTTTGTTGCAGGATGCTGAAGCTGCTTCTGTTTTAAAATGATGATATGATAATTGAAAGAAAATTATATATGGATGAATACGGGTTTAATATGTTTTTCTTTTTCCACTCTCTTATTGTTCCCATTTTTGTTACAGGAGAAGTAATCCGGATCCCCACTTATAACGAGTTAAAAACTAAGTTGAATGCTGCTGCAATGACACCACAACGGTCTGCAATATTCTATTTCACTGCAACGTGGTTTTGCCCTTGTCGTTTCATTTCTCCAGTTTACTCAGCCACAGCAGGGAAGTACCCGAAGGACATGTTTCTATAAGTTGATGTTGATGATGTTCTTCCGCAGCAAGATATATCAATATGCAATTAAATATGCAAATTATATTTTCAGGAATTAATTCAAATAATCACAATAGAGGTAGTACTTGCGTTTTATCAATATGAAATTTAAATCAAGCATGCGATATCATAGTTAATACACATGACATGCGTCGTCAAAATTAAATATACAGCATGCGTGTTTAGAAATATTTGTCAAATTCAAGGCAAATCAGAATTTAAGCAATTATTTAATCAGATGCGAATTCAGGAAAAATCAAAATTCACATATCAACTGAGGCAATAAAAACAATAAAACATGCTGTCAATTTTATATAAAGTAAATACCAAATTTAAAAGTAAACTTACCTTAAGGATTCTGTATCGTAATAGAGTCAATCGAACAACCAAATCACAGAGAAATTCTGTTTGCCTTGAAGAAACGAGCACCCTGACTCACCAGTGCAATGGGTACAGCGCAGCTCCTTCCAGGATGAGATGGTTCATAATGATCAAGTAAACTCCTTCTCGTTCACCTCAAACAGTACTCAGTCGCCAAATAAGAGTGAGATAAGCGTATTTATCTAAATTTGGGACAAGAAATATTTTTAGGAAGAGAAGGGAAGGATTCTTGAGAGAGAGCAAGAAAGTGGGCTGAAGTAGGATGCTTAGGCGTGTTGAGAGGCGAATACTGTGTCTTTGAAGACTGCCAGAGGCAGTCTATTTATAGGCGGGATTAGGGTTATAGTCCACCAATTAATAGCCTCTAACACGTCACCCAGCCAATGATATTCTGCCACGTCAGCCACACACGTCCACCAGTATCATGTCACGTGTCTCACACACGTCACACGTCCATCAATATAACGCCACGTGTCCTACGTCCCTCTACCAAATCTCACTTAATCTCTATCAATCCGGCCAAATCTCAGCTTAATCTTCAAAAATTTGATTTAGTCTGATCGGATTAAACTAATCCAACGAGCCTTGACTGAGTCAACCCTTATCTGATTGGATTATCTTATATGATCCAAGTTTAAAAAATTCAGATTGAATTTGTCATAAAAAAATAAGACTGAGACTAAGATATTCGCCTTAACGCCCGCACCCGCGACCTAGAGCCAGAGCCGGGCCAGGCTGCAACGGTGGTCCGCGTGTGATCCACTCATATGAACCCCTTAAAGAACACTTTATCAAGTATTCTTACTTAAAGTCAATATAAACTAGTCCACACTAGTTTATAAAACCAATGTGGGACAAGTTAAGGGTTGGAATAACCCTTCAAATCCTCCACTTAATTTTATAATGTCCAAGTAAGTTTCCACTTTTTCATGCATTCCATGTGGGACGACTCAACAAGAAATACTTAACTAAGTTTTTTCCTCTATTGCACCACCATAATTAATCTTTTGATTCCAACCATAATTGACATCTATCCAAAGTTAACTAACAATTAATTATGCTAATTGTGCCAATTACAATAACCCCCCACAAATCCATAGATAATGGCTATTCGATTTAATCATAGCTTGCTTTCAGAAATGGTACCTTTCGATTTGAACCGATCCCTATGTTATTCGACTTCTGCCACCACCGGGACAAATGGATCTAAGCCTTAAATTTGTTCCTGTAATTGTGATTGTGTCCATCAGTAACAACGAGCTAACAGCTATGTACTAATCTTTAAGGTTGACACATTAAGCCCATGTGTCCCAATCCTGAGTTATGAATATCTGTCAAGGAATAACCTAATTCCTTTAATCCCGGCCAAAGGACTACATTCATTTAGTTAGGCGTCTCTAGAGATGTACTACCAACATCTCATCTAAAGGACTTGACCCCATTTAGAGTTAAACTCTTACTAAACTAGCAGTAATCGGCACCTACTAGATATTCAGGGGAGAGACACCAGATACAAAATATCAATTAATTTTAGGTGCAATTTGATATACTCAACAGCTTGTTTTTACCACATTAAACCTACCTTATGGGATCACCACTTGGTAGGTTGGGTTGCCACTACAGGTATCTCATTGATGGGTTTGTAGTCCCATCCCCAACCTGAACTTATGAACTGAGGACAAATCAAGTCCTTTAATTAAAGGGTCAGCAATATTGTCTTTAGATCCAACAAAATCAATTGTTATGACCCTTTCAGACACTAACTCCCTTATAGACTTTAGTCTAACTTGGATGTATCTTTTGGTCTTTTGATTGAACTTTGAACTTCCAATCTTTGCAATTGTGGTTTGGTTATCGCAATGTATAGCAATTCCCGAAAGAGGTTTGGTCACCATGGGCAATTGTACCGTCAGCCTATACAGCCATTCTGCCTCTGTCCCAGTTGTGTCCAAAGCACACAACTTAGCCTCAAAAGTGGATCGAGTTACCAAAGTTTGTTTGGTAGACTTCCAAGAGGCAACGCCCCCACCCAAGGTAAATACATACCCTGTACACCCATTACTTCCGGAGTTTTTAGCTATCTAGCTAGCATCACTATATCCTTCCAACACTACAAGAAATCTCTTGTAGGGCAAGACTAGTGAAACTAAGCCCTTAGATACGGAAATACCCTATCTAAAGCCTCCTAATGGGTTCAATTGGAACAACTTGGGTATCTAGCGAGTTTGGAGACCGCAAATGAGATATCTGGTCTTAACCCATTTGCAAGATACTACAAGCTACCAATTATTTGAGAATGCCTCAATTGAAATACTGGTACACCAATTTCATTCTTAAAGAGAGCCATTGAAGGATCATGTGGTGTTTTAGCGATTCCACTTTGTTTATAGTCATATTTCTCAATTATCTTCTCAACATAGTGAGATTGAGAAATTACTATACCCTCAGTTGAGCGAGTCAACTTAAGTCCAAGAATCATATCTGCAACACCCATATCTTTCATTTCAAACTTCTTCTTTAAGAAATACTTAGTCTCATTGATAATCTCAGTATTGGAACCTATTAATAGAATGTTATCTACATACAGGCATAACATAATATAATTATCACCTTTAACTTTGAAGTAGACGCACTTGTCACTGTCGTTAACTATGAAGCCAAATGATAATATGGTTTTATCAAACTTTTCATGCCATTATTTAGGTGCTTGTTTCAAACCATAAAGTGATTTAACAAGCTTGCAAACTTTTCGCTCATTTTCAGAAGCTATAAATCCCTCTGGCTGATCTAATAGATTTCTTCCTCAAGATCACCATACAGAAAGGTTGTTTTCACATCCATCTGGTGAATAGGATAATCATCTATGGAAGCCAATGTTATAAACACTTGGATTGTAGTCAAATGAGCTACTAGGGAGTAGCTGTCGAAGTAATCTATTCCCTCTTTTTGCTTAAACCCTTTAGCAACTAGTCTGGCTTTAAACTTGTCAATAGTTCCGTCAGATTTTAGTTTCTTTTTGAAGATCCACTTGCTTCCTATAGAAGTACACCCTAGAGGGAGGTCGACTAATTCCCATGTCTCATTTGAGATAATGGAATCCATCTCACTCTTAATGGCTTCCTTCCAATGCTTAGCCTCAGGGGAAGCCATAGCATCCTTGAAGGTAACAAGATCACCCTCAACATTGTAAGTAACAAAATCACTTCCAAAGTCCTTAATGATTCTAGCCCTTTTACTCTGTTTAGGTTCATCCAGTTCTTCTGGAATTGTGCTACTACTAGGACCGTTCCCCACATTGTCATCTTTTTCACATGATCCGAAATTGGTGCAGACTCTAGGGTTGAATCTAAAGAAACATTTTGAGATATCCCAGTCTTCATGGGAAACACATTCTCAAAGAACGTAGCATTGCAAAATTCAACTATAGTGTTCACATCTATGCCCGGAATCTCTTATTTAATAACCAGAAATCTCATAGCATAAGATATTTTCACATAGCCTAGAAAGACCACATCAACAGTCTTAGGACCTAGCTTCTTCCTCTTGTGTTTAAGGACTAATACTTTTGCAAGACACCCCCACACTCTGAAGTACTTTAGACTAGGTTTCCTGCCTTTCCAGAATTCAAATGGAGTACGTTCTTTATATTTCAGGGGAACTCTATTCAGAATATGGCAAGTCGTATTCAGAGCTTCTCCCCACATGTACTTAGGCAATCTAGAATTCAAAAGTAAACTGTTAATCATATCTATGAATGTTCTATTCTTCCGTTCAATTATCCCATTCGAAACGAGAGAATAAGGGGCTGCTTTTTCATGAACTATGCCAAAATTTTGGCAGTATTCATGAAATGGGTTGGACCCATATTCTCCGCCCCTATCTGACCTTAACCATTTAAGTTTTCTACCAGTTTGTGTTTCGGCTTCATTTTTAAGCGTAATGAACTTTTCTAGTGCTTCATCTTTATGTTTCAGTAAATAAACATGACAGTATCTACTGCTATCATCTATAAAGATGATAAAGTATCTTTTATTATCTTTTGTTAAAACGCCATTGAACTCACAAATATTTGTGTGCACTAAGTCAAGAATTTCAGTTTGCTTTTCAACCGAATGGTAAAGCTTTCTCACTTGCTTAGCTTCAACACAGATTTGACATTTATGACCTCGTTCAATTTCATATTTAGGAATTAAATTTAAGTTCATCATACGTTTAACAGAACCAAAATTTAAGTGTTCTAAAAGGCTAAGCCAAATAGAAGAATTCTCAATAACATTTATGATAGGAGAATTAGAAACATCAACTTTATTTGAACAAAGAATGTTCTCAACTTGCAGTTTAAACAAACGATCAGAAAGATAGCCTTTACAAATAAAAGTTCCATAATGTAAAATTACAACTTTATTTGATTTGAAGGAAATCTCAAAACTCTCCCTAACTATTACAGAACCACTTATTATATTTCTTCAACCTATTGGGACATGATGCACCCTTTGCAGAGACAGTATGCACCCTGAAGGAAATTTCAAGTCCACGCGTCCTATCCCAAACACTTTGGCTGCACTTGAGTTTCCCATCATCACAGTCCTTCCGCTAATAAGCTAATAAGACACAAACAGTGATTTATCAGCACAAACGTGCACATTAGCACTAGTGTCTATCAGCCAATCATATAGTTCATAAATAGAGAATAATTTGGGCTTAAAAGAAACGTACTCTTCAACGGATGCATCAAGAACTCCAGCTTCGCTGGTGTCTCCAACAACTATGTTAACAACTGGTCCAGCAGACTGGGATTTAGCCTTGGCTTTCTTGGAGGGACACTTTTTAGCCCAATGCCCTTTTTGTCCACAATTCCAGCATGGCCTGTTAGCCTTCGATTTCTTACTTATTTTGGCTTTTTCTTTATCGATAGTTTTAGAATTTGAGTTCAAGTTGATTTTCTTCTTTCCCAATATCACATTTTCCTTAGGAATATATTCAACAGGAACATTGTGGGATTGATTTCTATGTACCTCTTCTATGCCTATGGCAATCATCAGATCATCTAAAGTTAATTTCCCTTTCTGATACTTTAGAGTCATGGCGAAGTCTTCCCAAGACTTGAAAAACTTATCGACAATTGACATCACCATAAATTTTTCATGGAGTTTCATCTTAGCATCAGCTAGGGAACGCTTTAGATTGATCAATTCATGTGTCTGTTCAGATACAGACCTGCCCTCAACCATCTGATACTTCAAGAACTTGGAAACTAAATACTTTTCGAGCCCTTGCTCTTCAGCATTGTATTTCCTATCCAATTCATCCCATAAAGACTTAGCCGAATAGGAATTAGAACAGTACACATCAAAGAATGTATCAGAACAGTACACATTAAAGAGTGTATCAGACAAAGCTGATAGAAGCACCCCTCGAACAATCTGATCCTTCATTTTCCAATCGGTTATTTCCTTAATTTTGGGATCAGTTTCAGTTGGTTCTGGCATGGTCAACTGAATCAATGAAAGAAGACCTTTCATCGTTAGCCAGATTTTCATGCACTGTTGCCAACGCTTAAAGAACTGGCTTGAGAACTTTTTCGGAAGGCCGAAAAGGTCAACTTTTGCTGACACAACTTCACCAACAGCACTAGAACTTGCAGCCATGATTTATTACAAAATAAATCCTAAAGCAGAATATCTATGATGAATTTCCTAAATAGGATATCTGCTTAGAAATATCAGGCAAGATTCCTAGATAGGATATCTAATCAGAATTTCTGCAGATAAAAGCACACGAAAATCTCATTTCTTCAAGATTGTTGTTCCGCAACAGAATATATCAATATGCAATTAATTATGCAAATCAGATTATCAGGAATTAATTCAGATAATCACAATTGAGGTAGTACATGTGTTTTATCAATATGAAATTCAAATCAAGCATGCAATATCATATTTAATACACATAGCATGCATCGTCAAAATTAAACATACAGCATGTGTGTTTAGAAATATATGTCAAATTCAAGGCAAATCAGAATTTAAGCAATTATTTAATCAGATGCAAGTTCAGGAAAAGCCAAAATTCATATATCAACCTAAGCAATAAAAATAATAAAATATGTTGTCAGTTTTATCTAAAGTAAATACCAAATTTAAAAGTAAACTTACCTTAAGGATTCTGTATCGTAATAGAATCAATTGAACAACCAAATCATAGAGAAATTCTGTTTGCATTGAAGAAACAAGCATCTCGACTCACTAGTGCAACGGATACAGTGCAGCTCCTTCCAGGATAAGATGGTTCAAAACGATCAGGTACACTCCTTCTCGTTCACCTCAAACAGTACCCAGTTGCCAAATAAGAATGAGATAGGCGTATTTATCTAAATTTGGGACAAGGAATATTTTTGGAAAGAGAAGGGAAGAATTCTTGAGAAAGAGCAAGAAAGTGGGTTGAAGTAGGACGCTTAGGCGTGTTGAGAGGCGAATACTGAGAAATGAAGCCTGACCAAGTACTTAAATCCCACATCCACGAGAAGTTTCCAAGTAATATTGTTGATCTGGCTTGCTTTTCGCCTAGAAACCGTTTCCCACATTCCAAACATGTTACCAATATCTCCAACTGACGAAACAGCATCCACTTTAATATTTATTCGCCGGATTATTTCAAGTGCAATGGTGTTATCAACGTAAACTAGAGACGTCCCAATCACTTGGACTCCAATATCTCCCCTGTGAAAGTAAGAAAGACTGGCAGGCATGGAGATAATCTCAATCCCATTTATGAAAGCATATGTATGTAATAATTTACTACTTGCCCGAGTGAAAACTAAGCTGAATTCTTGACTTTCTTCCATGTTTATAACAAACTCCTAGACAAAAGAATTCACACCAAGAGCATCAGCAGTAAGGGAAGCGCTAAAGTTGCTAAGCAGGGTGAAAGGACCAGCTTCAACATCAAACAAGTCCTTAAACCTTTTGAAGCCTCTGTATGGACCCGGATTAAAGTGAAGGCAAATAATTTTCTGACCTGAATTAACTTGAAATGCATAGGAGAATTGGGAACGAGACAGTCTTGCCGTTTTGTACGGAACTGGATCATCATCAGCAGAGATCCTCAACTTGTGGATTGCTGTTGAGGCAGTTGATGAGCCCTTTAATCGTAGCAAGGAAGAGAGTTTTGGGTGGTTTATATCTCCGCTCCATTCCCTGCCGTTTTGTGCTGCAGAAGTGCCGCTTGAGCCACAGTTAACTGAAACATCATTGGTGAATTGGGTTGGATTGTTGCTAGCAGATATGAATGCATTGGAGAAGCAAATAGATAGCAAGGCAAGCGAAACTTGATGCAGATTCATGCTTCAACTAGCTGAATTCTGAATATTGGTGCTGGGTACGCAGTTGGAAATTTGCGAATGAATTAATGTTTTGTGATCAGTGATCAGTGCTTTCATATCCCTCCATGCTCGATTTACTTCTGCTTTATTGACGCGACTTTGTGGTCATTTTTTAAGTTTCATTACAGTTTTTTTGGGAATTTCTAAGAAATGTGGAAAGAGACTTACTGAAAATGGGTCCTGTCCTAGAGAACTAAGGTCATCATGGGTGTCCCATAATTCATAAACTATTTCTCCATTATGGAAGAGCAAACATTTTTATAGTCGATGTCCTCCAATTTTTTTGTCGGACTACTCGGTTGTTTCATTCGTCCATACTCATGATTCTGGAAATCATGGACAGCACATTGTATCTAAGGTGATCGTATCGTCCGTGGAACCCAAGAAGAAATTTTGGCTTACAATTTATGATTTTTAATTCACTGATTCTTTCATTAATGGAATTAATTAAATCATGACGTTATGATTATATAATATATATTTATATTTTATGTATTATTTTTAAAATTAATAAAATACAAAAAGTAAAACATGGTCGATTTTATTTGAATAAACCAAATAAATTTTTAATTATTACATAAATAAAAGAGGAAAAAATAATTTATTCAAGTCTAATAAATTACAAACAGTTTTATAGGTTAAATGGTTTTTGCAAGATATGATAATTTTTATGAACTTGTCGATTTTACTTAATAACATACTAAATAATAGGACGAGTGACAGTTCAATCAAGCCACCAGATGAGATCAATTTCTTAATCATCAATGGCATCATGTTTAACTCAAGGTTTTCTAATTTTTGGTGTCACCAATTATTGTATTGGCAATTTTGGTAAACGTCACTTCCATGCAAACAATATGGAAAAGAATCGATCATAACGTTACACATAGAACCTTCGCTTTCGTGCATACAAATAACAATATGCTCATCAGAAGGCAATATATTTTGTTTCGATAAATATGTCCCTTAGCGTTCAAACTTGCTTCAATCACACATACAAAAATCAGTGCAAGCGACAAGTAATGACAGAAGAGTATTATTAGCCATTCAGCCAAAAATATGGCAAGGCAGACAATGAAATTGACACGAGAATAATATATTCTTAACTTTCATGTTGACCTTTGTCGAATTACTACAACTTTGGGTATACTTGGCAAAAAATTATTCATATCCGCAAATACTTATAAGTATTCAAAAAAATATGGATAGTGGGGCTCATTTTCTTTTTTCAATAAAATACAGGTAATTTTACTTATCGTCTAATTACCTACCATTTTTTTAATCCATGAATACTCATGGGCAACCCATTAATAACCATTTTTTTTTAATTTCACAAATTTTTGGAGGGTATTATACCTTTTTTATGACAACAAAATGTTTAACAGGTGTTTAAATTTTTTAGTTCAAAAAATTTTTGATATATAATGAAATTTAAATTTGAACTTCAAAATGTAATATAATTAAGTTCGATAGAATTTTAAACATTTAAGTTATAGTTTTCAAACTAAAATAATTGACATGCTTTGAGCACTTGTTCAATATAATATTGAAATTTGTAACCTTTTTTATTAGGTTTATTTAGATAAAATTTGAATAATATTATGTTAATTGAAAAATACCCATTAATTTAGTTTTAAATATAAGAAAAATAAAATTTATTATGGGTACCCATGAATTACT
Source organism: Jacaranda copaia (assembly GCA_014898725.1). NCBI lineage: Eukaryota > Viridiplantae > Streptophyta > Magnoliopsida > Lamiales > Bignoniaceae > Jacaranda > Jacaranda copaia. The sequence goes on from JACGDI010001991.1 coordinate 312,374, forward strand.
CATTACCCTTAGTCACGGATAATGGGACCACATTCTCGTACCCAATAAAAGTTAGGCAATTTTATCCACAAATAAATTTACTTAACTAATCATTACCCACTCTTGAGTTACTTATAGATATCCATTTGTCAAGTCCATTATTGGGGGCTTTTGGAGGTCCGATATGATTGTATGTACCTAACATAAGTAATTAATAAAAATATTATATTTTTGAATTAGTACAAGCTCGCATGAAAAGTTGAAATGTTTGTTCGTTGATTAATTGACCAAATTATCCATATACTATACTTTATGCAATTTAATATTTTTGAATTTATGTTATATAACTTATAAGAGAGAGGATGAATATAGGAAGTAGTTATTTACCTTTACTATTATATAATATTAAAATATTATAAAAAATTACATATTATTTACAATTTAGAATACATAATTACATTATGAAAAATTCATACTCATATATAACAATTTTATGAAAAATATTAGAATTAAGGTGTCGCTTTCCCAGATAGAGACCTTTACTTTTTCAGTATATAAATTTATTCTTAATTTAATATATATGCATATTTAATTATTTACTTCTAATATATTATATGTAAATTCTAATTTGTGAACACTCAAATTGTAGAAATAATTGATTAAATGCTTGGGGATAATTATGTATAAAAGTTTGTATGTAAGTTTTTTTTTTTTTATTTACTGAGTTTATTAGAAAGTCATAATCTTGACTTTTATAACTTTTAATTATAAATATTTTTAAATAGATTCTAACCAATTCATTTTATTTATAATTACATAATTATTTTATAAATTAAATAAGCATTATGATTACAACTATTGATATTTAAATATTTAATTCTTTTATTATAACATAAAAATTAACATATATATTTTATGAGTATAGTTTAAGAAATATCGGTTTTCAAGATCCAGATTTATTAAAGACTAAAAACTTTTATAATTGTAAATTATTATTTAAATACAAGACACGTTATACTTATATATATAGTTTAATGGAATTATAATATATGAATATTTTTTTATTTATATTTTATTATCCGACTGCAGAAAGCTGTTAAACAAATTTTACCATAAAATATTAAGAATATAGAACCCCTCCATTTAGATAATACATTTAATAATATGTATATATTATATTATATTATATTATATGTTTGTTATATATAGCGGTGGGCATTTGAATTAGGTAATTCAAGTACCGACCCAACCCAATCCAATTAAATATTATCCGATTGAGTCTGGTTCTTTTATTTAAAAAAATTTCAGGTCCAAGATTTGATACCCAAATAAAATTTCGTGTCCGATATAGGGTAGGAAGTCCTATCTGATCGGATAATTTGGGTAATCAATTTTAATTTATATATAAATAATTATATATTATATGTAATAAGTATATTTATATATATTAGATATAATTAAACATAGATAATATATATCTATATATATTAAATATATAATATATATATAAAGATACTTATTATATATATATTTGAAAGAGGTTAAAGTTTAGCCTCGGCCTCTGTTAGTACAGAGGTCAAAGTTCTTGGGGGTTTTTCTTCATTATTATTTTTAATAATTTTAAATTTTTTAAATAACATTTATATTATTTTTTTAAAAAAAATTCATATTGGGCACCCGACCTTGAATTAGTCGGGTACCGATATATTTGGATACCTGAAGTGTTGGGTACCTGACTTTTGAGAGGTACCACCAACTACTGGAACCCGACTTATCTGATTCTAACTCCAACCCCTAGTCATATTAAAATAAGAAATTAATATTATAATATTTGATATATATTATATGAAAACTAAATAAGACTCAACATCTCAATTTTTAAATATCAAATCATCACTTCCTTAAAGAATAGAAATTTGATAAATGAATAATTATAAATTAATTTATATATAAGTCCTCAATTTATTAAAATTTTTAAATTTAATTATTTTTATAACAATATTCTTTACATATGTAAAATATTTTTAGATAAAATCAGACATATAGAATGTAATAAATAATGTATTCAAAAAAATTTATTTAAATATAAATAGTTACCTCCTACAATATCTATAAACTCTCCATTTTATTTTTATGTTGACATAATTTTTAATTTAAATAATTTTAGTTGTTTAGCAATATAGTAATGGAGAATTCACTTCAATTATTTGAAGTAAATTACAAGGGACATATATAGTTGACATAGTTGAAATTTTCAAAAGTTTGATAGAGATAACCACTTAAATAACAAATTATATCAATTTTTATATTTTTCAATAGATTTATTTACATAGTTTTATATTTATGCCGGGTACATTTAGTTTTATATGTTTGCTTAAAATAATTTATAAAAAAATATTTTCACATATATAAATACTAATATATGGATTAGTAGTGCCATGCAAGATCAAAAAAGTTTGATTGAAAGTAAGTACCGAATAAATTTGATGTTGCTGAGAGTTGGAAGGTCAAATACTCCGATTGATTTCAGTATTTTGGGCTTGAGATCTGCAACCAAGAACACACATAAACTAGTCGAGAGGCCCTTGGCTTAGGCACTCCGATGCTCAAATTAGTTTTTCGGTAAATTGGAGAATATAAAGAGAGAGTATGACATGAATAGTGTAAATGGCATTACCTTGAGCGTGGTGGTACTTGGAGTATTTATAGCCTACTGTGGGTGTGATTTTATCTAAGTACCCTTATCAGGTGCACTTAACTTTTCTCATTGACAGGGGGTTTAGGAGTCATTCTTTGTCCAGATCCCGGTACTGTGCCAGATGGCGAAATCTCCTGTTTTCCCAGACAACCATGTCAGTAGGAGCATGTCCCTTGCCAGAGTTGTTGGCGGGGTTGTTGGAGTTGTTAGCAACGGTTACATCCGTTGGCAGCAGTTACATCAGCTGTCACGTGTCATCAATGCCGAGGGGTTTGATCTGTTCAACTTACACCCGGAGGTCGATTCATGTCGACCGGACTTGGATGCTAAAACTTCTGAAGTGGCCCTCAGGTCGATACGAGTCGACCGCGAGACTTATCAAATGAGGTCGATATGGGTCGACCGGACAGATGTGCCTTTGGGCTTTATAGGCCGTCTCTTTTGAATTTGGGCCTATTGGGCCTACTGGATTATACTGTATCATGTTAGGCCTCATAGGCTGTCTCATCTGGAATTGGGTCTGTTGGGCTTACTGGATTATCCCATATCAAAATTATTCATACATTTTATATTAATAAAATAAATTTATGACAGATTGATATTTTATTTTGAAGTGAATATTAAAAATTTACTTATCACTTTATCATCAGCCATTTATATAATACATGTTATTTAATAATTTAAAATATAATAAAATAACTACATTAAGAAAAATAATTTTTACTTGTAATAGCTATATGGAATATTAAGAAATATTTTAGTTTATAAAAGATTGCATGTTGGAAATCACTTACTAAATTAGTGATCAAATAATAATGGAATGTAAGTTATTTTCATAGATGAAGTATAAAAAGATTAACGTTTTAAAATTTTCAAATGTCATAAAAATTGTAACTATAATTTATATTAGTAAGAAATAGTACAAAAAAGTTTTATATTTTAAAAAAATTATTTGCTTATCATATCAAAATATGAATATATAAAGACATATTTAATTTAAAAAGCGTATTGAGTAATGTTCAGTTTTGTTTTTATTTTTTTTAAATTCTTTTATTTATTTTTTTATAATTTTGTCATTATTGTTTTATAATTTTATCGATACTGAATTTATTACCAATGCATCGAATAATTTTTTGAAAGTAAAGTGATTGATAGGATATCAAATGTACAAGGATAATCCGTTTCATTATATATTAATTTTTATTTACAATTTTTTATGCATCTACTCTGTTATCTTATAATACCTTTTAATGAAATTAATTTACACTTAGCCTAAAATATCTAGTTATCATTTAAAAATAATTAAAATATAAATCTTTTTTGCATAAGAAAATATAGATTTTATAAATTTACACCCCTAAATTCACCATACTCAATATTTTTTTTAATAAATTATCTAAGTTCATTTTCATTTTTAAATGTAAATAATAACTAATTTTTGACTAATTTAAAAATCCTGAAAACCGAAAATAAAATAGAAACATCCAAACTTGCTCTGAGTTTGCAATTCCAGAGTCAACTAATTAACCTCCAAAACAGTCTGTGATGATCCACAGCAGCTTACAGATAGTATTACCACACAGATTACGAAGCTACAAAGCAACAGCTGCTGCTCTTGGCCTTCAAATTCTTCACCCTAACCAGCGTTTATTTGTTCACACGCTCTCGCACACCACAAAACAAGCTCAGAAATCCCAAAAAATCAATAGCAGTATTGTTCCTCCTGGAAAATCTGAGGCGGGTTTTGCTCTACAATGCCCATTTGATCCACAATGCCAAGAATAGGTCGAAATGCTGGAGAACGATATGCGCCTTTTCAAAGCGTTCCTCAAGGACTCCAAGAAAACGAGCAAAAAAGATGAGACCCTGGAAGAGCTGGTGGGGCAGATCCAAGATGTGGTGTGTGAAACTGAAGATATAATCGTCGCGTCTGCGAATCAGGAGGAGGAAAACTGGGCCTGGAATTTCCTCCAGAGATCTTTTTGGGAGCCGATGAACCTCATCAGCGCCGCCAAAGAAGTTATGGCTATCAGAGCAAAGGTGAAAATTAGATATGATAAGAGCAGGGTTATCTGTGCCACCCAGCGAAGCGGAAGGGCGGCGCCTGAAGGGGAGATGGCGGAGTAGAATCCGGTTTGAGTCTGAGTTTTAATTAACATTTCTATTATGTATTAATTGATGATTAACATTTCTATTATGTATTAATTGATGTTATTCTCTTGATTGACCTTAATTAATCTGGAGTAAGCAAGGTTTTAGCTTTTAGCAGAATTTAATTTGAATTTTTTTTAAAGAATTTTCTGATAAATGGTTTTTTAAGAGCTTCAGAAATAATTCAGGATAATAATAAGTTCATTTGTTCGATCAAATTAGCTGGAATTTATAAATATTTCAAACTACGTCTTTCTGATAAGGACGGATTTCTTGGTGGTAATTACTATATCAATGCTATTTGGTGCATCAATTAGGATGGAGTAATTTAATTATGTGATGTTTAGATGATGAATAATTTTTGTTCCAAGATTAAGATTATGTCCTTTTCTTCTAGAAAAATTACTAGTCTCTCAATGTTAAATTGTGGTGTAGAATGGAATTGTTCAACGAAACTTTGACAAATTACAAATGAAAATGACCACATGTGAACTTTTTTTTTTTGTGTGTTTTAATTCCGCTGTTAATGTTATTAATGGGGAAGTAACCTTGGGAAAAGAAAGTCATCAGAGATCTTTCTTCTGGTTTACAGTAGAACGCAGCTTGAAGCATGAATCTGTATCAAGTTTCACTTGCCTTGCTATTTTTCTGCATCTTCAACACATTCATATCGGCTAGTAACAAACCAACTCACTTCGCAGGTGATATTTGAATTAACTGTGGCTCAAATGGCACTTCTGCAGCACAAAACAGCAGGGAATGGCACGGAGATATAAAGCCAAAATTATCTTCCTTGCTACAAATAAAGGGTTTGTTGACTGCCTCAAGTGTCATGCATATGTTGATAAACCCTTTATTTGTAACAAGGAAGATAATTTGTAGTGCGACTATCTTGTTCGACAGCACAACTATCTTGTTCTTGATTCTCCTATGCCTTTCAGGTGTATCCAGGTTAGAAAATTATTCACCTTCACTTGAATCCTGCTCCATACAGAGGCTTTAAAAGGTTCAAGGGCTTATTTGCTGTTGAAGCCAGTCCTTTCACTCTGCTTAGCAACTTTAGTGCTTCCCTTACTGCTCATGCTCTTGGTGTGAACTCTTTTGTCAAGGAGTTTGTTATAAACATGGAAGAAAGTTAAGAATTCAGCATAGTTTTCACTCCTGCAACTAGTGAATTATTAGATACATATGCTTTCATAAATGGGATTGAGCTTATTTCGGTGCCTGCCAGTCTTTTTTACGTTCACAGAGGAGATATTGGAGTCCAAGTGGTTGGGAAGTCTTTGGTTTATGTTGATAACACCACTGCACTTGAAGTAATCCATCGACCAAATATTAAAGAGGATTCTGTTTCCTCTGCTGGTGATACTGATGACATGTTTGGGATGTGGGAAACATTTCCTAAGCGAAAAGCAATCAGGATTAACACTGTTACTTAGAAAATATCTGTGGATGTGGGATTCAAGTACTTGGTCAGGCTTCATTTCTCTAAGCTAGGATTCAAAATGGCAGAGATTGTTGGCGTTATTTTTAAAGCTTGTATTAATGAAATGATTGTTGATACTAATATTGACATAATTAGAGAAAAGGATGATGACAATAGCATCCGTGGTTATAGGGACTACATGGTGATGATGAAGGGGAGTAAACAAGAGGGTGAACTGGATCTCTTGATTTTCTTGCAATCAAATGATGAATTCTTGGGTGGAAATGGACCCCTGAAAGGATTTGAGATCATTAAGTTGAGCAATCCTAACAATAGTCTTGCAAGTCCAAATCCGATGCCTGTGGCGCATGATTCATCACATGGGACTATCCAAAATATACTCCAAGTTCTTGGCTATAGAAATGCGATTGCAACTGTTGCAATAGCAATATTTGCTCTGGTAAACATCATTTTTTTTATACATTGCGACAAATTTGGGAAACTAGCAGGATAGGAGGTAAACAAGCCATCAGCCAGGGTTGAACAACTTTGTCGCCAATTTTCACTGGCTGAGATCCAATTAGCCACCAGAAATTTTAGCGATGCACATCTCATTGGAAAGGGTTTGGTAAAGTTTACAAAGGTCATATTGATAATGGGAGAGAGACTGTGGCCATAAAGCGGCTAAAATCAAGTTCCAAGCAAGGGGCACGCAAGTTTTGGATAGAGATTGAAACATTAATTGAGCTCCGGCATGTTAATGTAGTCTCTCTGATTGGCTACTGCAATGAGAATGGGGAAATGATTCTTGTGTATAAGTATATGGTCTGTGGGACCCTTGCTGACCACCTTTACAAATTTGCAAGGAACAATGGTAACAGCTCATCTCTCGCGTGGAAGCAATGCGTTATTATATGCATTGGAGTTGCTCGATGGCTAGATTATCTGCACATTGGCCAATCACTCATAAATCACGACGTAAAAGCTTCAAATATCCTGCTTGATGAAGATCTTAGAGCTAAAGTTTCTGACTTTGGCTTGGCCAAACCTTTAAGCAGAAGCAAGTTACAGAGTCATGTTAGCACAAAAGTAAAAGGCACGTTTGAGCACTTCAACCCAAATTATCTTGTCGCCACTAGCAAACTAACCAAGAAAAGTGACACATATGCCTTTGGGGTGGTATTGTTGGAAGTATTGACTGGGAGACCAGCATTGGAACCAATAGCTGCAGAGGATGAGCAGATTGTGACCAAGTGGGCTTGAGAAAACATTAGTAAGGGAAAAGTTGATCAGATTGTAGCTTTAAATCTGAAGGGCAAGTTCTCAGAATATAGCTTAAAGGCATTTGTAGGCATTGCTGAAAGATGCTTGGTTGATGAACCAAAGAAGTGGCCAACTATGGGTCAAGTTGTGCTACAACTTGAGTTTGCAATTGAGCATCAAGAGAGCTCAAAATCTCCAAGTGATGAGGATGATATCCATCCATCTAAACATGACGCTAACTTATCAGTTAGCACTGTGCAACTTGCAATGGCCTCCATAGATATGCAGAATCCCACAACCCCTCCAAAAGAGCAAACTATCAACAAAGTAATGATGAGCCTCCATCTGGAACAAAAGATGGTAGAAAAGCCACAATACATGAACCATCACGACTTTGGCCATGGAATGCATTTTGGAACAAAGTTAAACCATCTGGCAAAAATGAATTGTCATTATCAGCTACAAAATTATATAGCCACAATAAAATTCAAAAACATTTCCTAGACAAATTTGACGTTCAAACTTCAAACTTTCATGGTCTATTATAACTTATTTATCAAAATGGAGGCATTTTTATAATTACTAGTAATAGTTTATTGAAATGTCTATAACTGTGTTTGGGAACAAACTGACCTTGAATGACTAGCTCAAAAGGAATCCATCCTTAGTCAAACCCAAAAGTTTGGAGTATGTACCGCCGCAGCTGTGGACTTGAATATTTTTGTCATGTTGTTTTCTATAATTAAACTTGTCTGAGACTTTCTTTAGGCAATCCTGCAGGATATCATGCTACAGAAAAAACAGAGCAAAGGGGCAAACCGAATATTAATATGCAGCAGATTCCAGTTGATGAATCAAATGAGGATGATGTTGAGTCTGATGTTAAGTTGGATAATCCTGATGTTGTGGAGCCTGACAATGATCCTCCAGTAAAGGTGGGTGACTAGAAAAACTGATGAAAATTTTTTGTATGTGCTGTCTTAGTAGCCGGCACAAGGCATTTGATCAAATAGCTGAACACGTGTTTTGTTTACTTTGTTATTGCAGATGGGAGAGTACCTTTCTGCTGAAGTAACGGGAAGAAATCAAGAAGTTGCTTAATTATCAAAAGCAGAAGCCATGGATGCAATCTCTGATGGTATTTACTTTATGGTCTTTTCTGTAATTAATATTTATAAAGATTTTTGTTTTAGGGGGAAAAGATAATCTGTGCACCCCCCATTGTATTAATTTCAGGTCAGTTTAATGAAGCCATAGATCATCTAACGGAAGCCATCATGTGGAATCCAAAGTTGGCAATATTATATGCAAATAGAGGTAATTCTGAAACATGCAAACCACCTCAATTTATTTCAAATGTTAAGGATGTTGTTCATCTGAAATGTCCTGTTGCAGCAAGTGTCTTTCTCAAACTGGAGAAACCAAATGCTACAATCCGAGATGCTGATGCAGCTTTACTGGTATATGTGTTTTATTTGCTACTTATTCACTGGCTTTGAGGAATTTGATTACTGATGCTCACTTGAGTAGTAGGTCTCCTTGAACAAAATGATGATTTAACTGTATGAACATATAAATCAGATCAACCCCAACTTTGCAAAAGGATATAAAGCACGAGGGATGGCAAGTGAAATGCTGGGCTTATGGGAAGAGGCAGCTTGTGATTTGCGTGTGGCATCAAAGTTGGATTTTGGTGAGGAGATCAGCTTGGTGCTCAAAAAGGTCATTTTACTGAAAAACTAGACTGAATTTGTGCCTACTTTATGGGCTTCATTTTCATTTTTTGGTTACTTTACGTAATGAATTCCAACATGTGAGTGTTTTAACAGCTGTTGCTAAATACTTTTCAGGTTGCCCCCAAAGCAAACAAAATTCAAGAGTATCACAGAAAATATGAACGCTTGCAGAAAGAAAATGAGCTGATGAAAACTCAGCTTGAAAAGCAGAGTTTCCTAGTATTTTCGTTATTGTAGCTCATAAGTTAGTTCTCTTTACCATAATAAGCCCTTCTCATCATTGACCAGTTACTTTTCCATATAAGAGAATTTAACATTTAGGGCCAGTTTGCTTTTACATTTTCAAAGGCCTTTCTATTTGAAAATTTTTAAATTTTTTTCTGAACGTATATACCATTCTTTTATCACAACAATCTTCAAATTTGATTTGACCTAAAACACCCCCTATATAATTTCAAAATAATTGAGCTACACGTGTAATTTGAAAAACAACTATTTTTTAAGTATTAAGAAAAAAATGAATAAACTACCTAAACTTTTATCTCTATACCTATCCTAATAATCTACAGAAATACATTTTCATTTTCAAATTTCAAACTATAACCACTTCACTTTATGAAAATGCTCAAAACAAAACAGCAGTAAAACCAAAGAGGGGCTCTTGGTCTTTGTTTTTCGAGTTGTATGTCTAACCAGACATTACAAAATTTTATAATTGCATTTATACAAATTCTGGTTTCATTCGTCACGTCCTATATATAGTTCTAAATGAGTAATCAGTTTCTTTTGATTTTGTTGCAGGATGCTGAAGCTGCTTCTGTTTTAAAATGATGATATGATAATTGAAAGAAAATTATATATGGATGAATACGGGTTTAATATGTTTTTCTTTTTCCACTCTCTTATTGTTCCCATTTTTGTTACAGGAGAAGTAATCCGGATCCCCACTTATAACGAGTTAAAAACTAAGTTGAATGCTGCTGCAAAGACTCCACAACGGCTTGCAATAATCTATTTCACTGCAACGTGGTTTGGCCCTTGTCGTTTCGTTTCTCCAGTTTACTCAACCTTAGCAGGGAAGTACCCAAAAGTCTTGTTTCTAAAAGTTGATATTGATGTTGCCATCGATGTGGCAGCTGAATGGAATGTTAGCAATGTCCCAAGTTTCTTCTTCATGAAAATGGCAGAGAGATTGATAAATTAGTTGGAGCTGACAGAAATTCGCTTGAAACCATGATTGCCCAGCATGCTCTATAGTCTTTTAATGTTCGCAACATTTTGAACCTATCTTCTTAGTGCTTTAAGTGTTCTTCTGTAAAAAAATTTGCAATTTTCTTTACTTTTGAGCTAAGTGGAACTTGAGTTTGTTATATTTTAAGATTGATTAATAACCATATCAGTTGAAAGCCCAAAATGTAAGAGCCCTTTGCATATTGTACAGAGAGATAAGTTATGTATAGGACAAGCATTTTCCGTAAGCTACAGCTTACGTTGCTAGGGATAAATATTTTGACTAATAGATCTGTAATATAATTCTCCAGCAACTTTAATTTGTTGCAGCACTAATCTTGGAATGAGAAGATGGGCAATACATATTGTAGAAGACCAACATATGATGTGTGCCTTATAAGCAGATTTTCTAACTTAGGTTCATCATCAAATGTAGCTTCAGAAAAACCGTCATTTTTTTTGGTGCAAACGTCTGAAAATTGCAACAATAAGGGTTGCACTTTACTGTTATTGACGTGTGAATTTTGGTGTTGTTTGGACATCTCAATGGTAGTCCCAAAAAACAAGTGAGGGTTGTAGAAGTTTGACAAAGGTTGGCGTAAAAATTAAGATAATTTTGTACATATGGGTTAAGCATGTTCAAGAGTTTAAAGAGCGTAGAACAAAATATGATTATTTTATGATAAGCAAGTGAAATAAACTTATTGCTAATGTTAAGCTCTTACTAATATTGAGAAACGAGGTTTCAATGTGGAGTTCTTCTTATTTTGTTGAAGGGGTTTGAATTAACTCTTTTCATTAAGAAAGAAAAAATATAAAAAGAAAAAAGAATTCAAATATTCTAATTTATGGCTTTCTTAACCAATAAAAAATTGGACTCAAGAAAGAGTCCATAAGTAGGGTTGTGAATGGGTCGGATTTGGATCGAATCATACTAGATCCAAGTTCGAATTCGAAAGTATTATGCTAGATTCAAATCCAATTCAAGATCCATCGGATTCATAGTTAGTATAACTATATTCGGATTCAAATAAAAATCGGATATCCAAAAAAAACTCAAATCCAAATGCTTCAAAAATCATCATATATTTATTATTTTTTTAAAAATTTAGTAGAATCCAAATTCAAAACGTTCATCTTTAAAAAAATACACAATAGATTAAATGAATAAATTTTCAAGTCTATTGATCACTTAAAAACAACAATAGAATTTAAGTCAATCACATTCATTTACCAGATCATTACATTTTAGGTTCAATTATTGATAATAATACTTATTTGATATTATAAATACATAGTTATACATGATTCTTAATCAATTAACTATAGACTCAAAATTCTATAAAAAAGAAACTCATTCTGATCAAATCGATATTTGTATTGCATTCTTGCTATATTATGGCATTCGGTGCCCACCATTATTCTTCCCACATAATTTTTTGTTATAAAAATTAAAAAATAAGTGATATAATTATAATGTAAATAAGCTCAAAATCTAACCATTTATATAAAAAACACATGACTTCATATATTGCACAAAAATTCATTGTTTCCTTCACCCAAATATCTACTTTGGCATTACTATAAGACTGTGTGTGTGTGTGTATATGTATAATACCATTTATGTATAATATTAAATATATTCAGATTCAGATTATTAATAAATCAGATCAAACTATATCCATATTTGCTCCATTTATTTTAAATTTTAAATTTTTTTAATCGAATCACATCTATCAAATCTTTTATCGATTAAAAATTTTAAATAATCAAATTGAATTCGAATTAAAATTTACTCCATTAACAACCCTACCCATAAGAGCTACAAGCTAAAGCGTAAAAGCCCAAAAGTTGCCCTCAAAAGTCAACAGGATAAATCTGCAAATTGGCGGCTCAAAAGTAGCTAGGCCCAAAACAAAACAGATTGTAAAACCATTCTCATGGGATGCACTTGATTTGGCTTGAACAAGTGACATTAAGCCCAATAATGCTTTGCATTGCAACAGCTTGTTTGATTTCAAAGATATTCTGATAGGTCGTTATGAAATTATACTTAATTCCGCTTTGAGCTTGTTCTGTTCGTAGAGTAAGGGGCCCAATAATTGCTGCCCCACAATTATAAATTGCTAAAGACAATTTTTCTTTTTTCCCTTTTTTCTTGTTGAAAAAGGGGCTTTTGAAACTTCTCAATACTGATTATAAGGGAATCTATATTAAATTTATATTGGAATAAATTTGAAAAATTACTTATGTTCTTCCTTTTTTTCTGTAAATATTGGGATTATGGATGTAATTCACCAATGCTTATAATAACCAGCTATGAACTTTTAGTAATAATTTTTAACCAAGTAACGACAATTATTAAAGTAAAGAAAGGCCTAAACTCTTGGGGCCTAAATTAGGACTCCTAGCTCCTTTATATATATGTAGATTTGAAAAAAAAAAAATTATTGATTCCTCATCTATTTTTTATAAGATTTAAATTCATGATCCATCTTATTATAAATTTATAACTTATTTTTTTTGACACAACCCATAAAACTATCAACTTTTTGTATCAAATTGAACACACGTTAAGTGAGAAAATTTGAGAGAGAGGGAGAGAATTGTACATAGTTTTAGCTCACGATGCATAGATTAAGCTTTAATAAGTTGTCCTTCACTACAAGAATGCTAAGCAACTTGTATTAATAATTTGAGCTTTACTATAAGAATGTTAAGCAATTTATAATCCACTCTTATATTTATCGAGTAATCAATTAATCTAATATCATTATTTTTATATCTTAACATGTAAGATTCAAAATTTTAACTCTAAGAAACTTTGAATTTATATGTGCGCGTGCGCGTGCGCGTACATATCTAAATATTAAAAAAAATCCCCAAATCTCTTATCATATAGCAAACAGCCCCAAAAACAATTGGCAAATTGTTAAAAAAAATTAGAAAAACACCTTTTTCATCTCCCATAATTGTGGAAGAGAATGTGATGCGAACGTAGGCCCATGGTACCAAATTGGCCCATCAATCAGTTGGGGCTTGGAGCCCGAAGTATCTTTAAGGCCCAAAAACATGGGCTAAATTTATCTTACCAATCCTGTTACTAAATTCAACCCAAGACAAACATATTTGAGTTCAATGAACATAAAAAATCCAATCAAAAAGTTCAATTTATTAATTTTTTTTCCATAAGTGTTCCATGTAATATGTTATATTTATAAAGTAAATTAAATTATATTTAAATTTTTAATTTTTTATCGTATATTGACCAAAAATTAAATATTAGATCATAGCCTTTATTTTACATTATATATTGGTCTACAAGTAAACCACTATTTATTATTACATTTTGTATTTTGTTTTAGTTTTCTTTTTTAGTACACCTTTTATTTTTGTGCTAATTTTCCAAGACTAAGTTCAAATGTCAATGACAAAGTATGAACATTAGACTGACAGAATATTTTCTAGTTGAGTGGTTAATTAGTACATTAACATCACCCTCAACTTTATACGTGTAAAATTTAATGTTTGAACCTCAGTAAATTATTGATGTGACACTCCCTCTCGGGATAACTCCTAAGTTGAGGTACCGCCAATTTAAGTTTGTAATATAATCCAAATGATAATTTGGGAATTTTCAAAAAACTGAAATTGGTCCCCAAAATTTTTTCTTTTGTTTTCAATTGAGTCCTCAAAAAATTAATTAGCTTCCAATCAACCCTCTTAACTTTATTAGTGCCTAATGTTAGCCCATTTGACTAGATTGTTCTAGTTTTGACCCACAAAGCTTTTAAATTGTTGAAAAATCAAATTTCCTCAAACTACAAAATGACCCCAAAATTTTTAAAAACAAATAAATAATTAAAACTCCTAAAATAGAAATAATGGTAAGTAAAATCCACCAATCATAAATTTTCTAGGGGTGTTACAATTGGCGCTTGTGTGCATATGTAAATTAAAAATATATATATTATATATGTCTTATTTAAAATTGAGTTCAAAATTGTAAATAATAAAAAATTTTAATTTTGTATTCAATTTATTTATTTTTAATTATGAATGTTTATAATCAAACCTAATTTATTAAATATTTTAATCAATTAGAAATTCTAAAATCCTAAAATAGTAAAATCTGTTTTGATAAAACTTTGTTACAATCATCTTCCTAAACCCTCATAGGCGAAAAGACATAACTATAAGTAAAGCATTTGCTTGTTTAATTTAAGATGTGTCTATAAACAAGAGTCATGCATGTTTGGTTATGATTGAAAAATTCCTTTCTCAAAGGTTATGACTGAAGTGAAAAAGTAGTAAAGAAGGTGAAAGGCTTCGCACACTTGGTTCAATTTGAAGGTTTTTTTAGGTCATATATTCGTTATTATGATTTATCATCATATGCTTATTTTTTAATCGTTCATACTAATTTGATTGATTATTGTCTTTTTCGAACCATTATGAAGTAAAGAATCGTAGTTGTTTAATAGTTTTTATAAAGAACCATCTTTGTTTAAAATTAAATTATGAAAAATAAAATATAAATAATTACCCTTCTAATACTCAATGACCAAATTAACTTTATTCATTTTAAGAAATTAAAAACTATCTTTTCCCAATATTAAACCCTAATAGACAAATTCAATCAAAAAAAATTTAAAGAACATAAACCTTAAGAGATGAATTTAATTTTAAGAAAGTATATGTGCATCCTACACATATCCCAATAATCTATATATCCCAACAGGATATTTAAGAAAAACAAAAATTTTGGTTTTATTGTGATCTCATAAAACAATAGTTAACTCATATCTATAGTGTTTTTAAAAATATTCTTTTTGATCAGATAATGAATGTACTCTAAATTATTTTTTGAAATCAATTAATTAGTCTTTTCATATGAATGCCACTTGAAATTTCCCTTTTTTCAGGCTATTCAACATTGATGAATTCTATTTCATCAATTTTTTAATATTAATCTAAATTATGTGAATCGTATTAATAATGTCTCTTGTTGATCTTATTCTCTTAATTGACCTTAATTGTTTTGGAATAAGCAAGATTTTAGCCTTTGGCAGAAGTTGTTTATTTATTTCTTTTTGAAGAACTTTCTGATAAATGGTTGTGTAAGAGATTAAGAAATAATTTAGGATAATAAATTCATTTATTCCATCAAATTAGTTGGAATGGAGGAGGGGGTGGTGCAAATTGGGTTTAAATCAATGGTTCAAACTCAATTCACTTAGTTTTTGGGTTGGGTTGAGTTTAAAATAATTTGATTAGATTTGGGTTGGGTTGGGTTTTAGTAAATTAAATATGAGTTGGATTTTAATAGGTTGAATGTGATTTTTAAATAATTCAACCCAATTTCAACTCCAAAATTATCCTTCAATTCTCCCATTCTCCCAAGATTATGCTCAACTTTATTTTTATTTCTACGACACTCTAAAAATAGGAAAAAAAATAATGAATTAAAATATGGATATATTATATATCATTAATTAATCATTTACCATTTCTCCATCTCATTTAATTTTAAAATATTCATTTATTAACTTAATTTGAATTAATTAAGTAAGTAACTTTTTACCTGAGATTATGATCTAAAAATTGATGATATCATTATTTGATTTATAAACTCCAATTTTTTATAAAAAGTTTTAGCCAAACAATTTTATAGCCCCTAGATTATTTTCAACTTTGCAATATGAAAATAATAAAAAAAATATTTTTATTTTTTCAATTTTTACGAATTACCAAAATATAAATATGTAAGCGCAACAAATTTATTATATAGTGATAGCATGTGAGATGACAAACTGCTGCCATCCATTTCATTTTATGAGTAGTGCCTTTGCATCCACGTGAAGAAAGGCCACGACTTTATTTTCATTTTTAGTTATAATATTTTCAAAAATTAAAAAATTAATTATATTTTAATATTTTTTTTGAGTATGTTATTTAAAAACAATAATTTAGGTAGATATAGGAATTTAAATTTAAATGGGTTATATTTTCATTCTTAAAAAGACATTTTTTTCAAGATATATCCATATTTTAGTTGTTTTAAAATGATAGTAATAATTTTATGTCGAATCAAATTTGAATTTGATCGTTGTAATAA
>JACGDI010001991.1:332662-345895 GCA_014898725.1 Jacaranda copaia
AGCTGCCTCCCAGCACTTCCCCATGAATGCTTTATCTTTTAGCTTGAGGACCTCGAGGTTCTCCAGCAATCCTAGCGTAGACATAAAACACCAATCAAGAAAAGTATCAGACAAAGTCAGGTTCTTCAGCTTCGGTGGGAACTTGTAGGGTGGAGGGAGGCCACGCAATTGACCATCCGAAGGTGGACTAGGAAAAACATCATTTAGTAGCTTCAGCTTTTCAAGAGTACTCAATTTCCCCAAGCAATCAAATGATCCACTCTTGCCATCCAGAAGCAAGGATAGTCGGCCACGAATGCCCAATTTCTTCAAGTTGCGAGCCCTGTCAAAAGCTTCATCCGTGCAACTTTGTGGTGCAATTGTACCAAGTGTTCGAAGCTTTTCACCTTTTTTACCACTTTTTGCTGTCCTGGGCAAAGTAGCAGAGGCATTTGTCTTCAGATGCCTTAATTGAACCATCTTCCAAATATCTGCTTTGATTTCAAGGGTACGAGATGTTGTATCAACTATAAGAGTTTCTAGGTTAAAAAGCTTGGAGAAGGCTGCTGGAAGAATCGCTGAATCAAAGGACAGGGCAATGTACCTCAAATGAAGCAAAAGGTACATGTCACTGGGAATTTTAGTGAATTTGATGGGCTTGACATCTAAAACTCTAAGCAGTTTAAAAGCTGTAGGGACGTCTGAAAGGCTCTCTGCAGGCAAGGTGATATCTTCCTTGGATAAACAAACAAAAGAGCGGACACGAGGACCAAAAGGTCTTGACCACAGAAAGCTCAAGACATTGGAGTGAATACAAATGCGACGAAACTTCTGAATGTCAGACACTGGAGGGTAAAAGATTCCGTCTCCAGACGACTTCATTTCTAGGAGGAAATTCTCCCTTGCATCTCCAGCAACGGTTTTGCAGAAATCACGTAGCATATCATGAATACGGCACGTTTTAACTCTACCATCCAGCCTCCTCTTATCAACTCTTACCAAATTTCTGTTAATAAGGTCATCCAAATAGTTTTCTGCAGTTTCCTCCAGGCTGATATCTTGCTTTTGTTGTATGAGCCCTTCGGCAATCCACATACGGATCAATTTCCCCACGGGAATCTCAAAATCTTCAGGAAACATCCCCAAATAGAGAAAGCAGGCCCTCAAGTGAAATGGCAATTTATCGTAACTCAACAATATTATTTTTTCCATGCATCTCATCGGATCCTCATTAAGATAAGTACTCACACTTTCGAATACTTTTTTCCAAGCATTTCTCCTTGCAGCCATATCATCCGGTGAAGAATATCTTCTGACAAGAGTGCCTCCTATCACCACTAGTGCAAGTGGCAGCCCGCCACACTGCTTGGCAATTAGTTTTCCAAGAACTTCCAACTCAGAAGGGCACTCAGGCTTACCGAAGACCTCCAACCGAAGCAGCAACCAACTCTCTTCTTGAGTCAAGAATCGCAACATGTGGGGAGGTCTATTTTTATTAGCAGCGCTAGCCACTTCCTTATTACAACTTGTGATCAAAACTTTACCTGTCTTGTTGCTCTTCGGCATTGCAATTTTGAGTTTTTCCCAAGCCTCAGCTGTCCACACGTCATCCATGACAATCAAGAATTTTCCTCTCTCTAGATGATCAGCAACGAGCCGAGCTAACTCCTGATCAGTTTTGCGACGCATTTCCTCAGTGAGCCTGGTGAATTCTTTCAGAATGGCAAGAAAGACATCCTTCTTTGTGAAGTCTTGAGAAACACAAACCCAAATGCGGGTGGGGAATTGGTATTGGATATCTGGATCACAAAAAATCTTCCCTGCCAGCGTCGTCTTGCCAAGGCCAGGCATACCAATGATGGAGATGACATCAAGCTGCTGAGTTTCTTCAGTGAGATATCCTTTTATTTTTATAGCCTCATCTTCAAAACCTACCACATTGTCTTCTCTCACCAAGGGAGCCTATTTGAAAATTTTAAAGGACAAGATCGGTAACAGTTGGAAAACAAAAACTCATGCTTTTCCTGGGGAAAAAAAATGATCGAGGAAAAAGTGGAGATAATAATATACAATTTCCAAGCATTAAAAAACATACTTAATTCCTTGATAAATTTTAATGGCCTTCATATTTGAATGACTTCTAGTTTCTATATACTTTGAACAAATATTTGAGATCTCTGACTTGCTAAATATGGCAAGATTTGCTTCTAGCATTTACAAGTATAAAGCAAGTTCGCTCAAACTGTTGCCTTGATCATTAATTCTAAATTTTCTTAAGAATTTTAAATTTTTAATTGATGGATTTGAAGAAATTCGACAAGAACTAAGATATTCTCTTCTGTACTATGTTTTGCCAAATTCCATAATGCTTGATTAACTTCAACTCATAATGATTGATGAGAAGCACTAGCTAGTTACAGAAGTTAGCAGTCTGTTTTAAATGTAATTATGCCATGTCCATAACAAATATATTAACATTATATTTCACTGAACTATTCTGTCTGAATTTCTTCGTGTCAAAACACATTTCACAAGCCATACATTATTCCATTCACCAGACTGCGATCATAATTGTTGGATTTCTCAATATATGTATAATAAAAAATTTCAAAGAAAAACAAGATATAAGGGGAAAAAAAAATATCATAAAAATCACCTCCGACTCTTCAGTGCCTACATCTCCGACATTGAGGGTGGCAAAGTCAGTCCTGCTCATGACATCGTAGACATCTCCGACTTCTTTGATAATGTCGAGGAGCAGCTGCCGAACATGTCCAAGGAAGTAATTCTTGGACCTGCTCTCGGCGGCCTGAATAATGTAGGTGTCCATGATGTCTTCTGCCTCATGAACGATGTAGGTTATCTGGCGGAGGAGGCCAGCATTAACTACTATGCTTCCAGCACCAACTGATAAGTTAGTATGATCTCTAGATGGATGGATATCATCCACATCAGTTGGAGTTTCTGAGCTCTCTTGCTGCTCAAGTGCAAACTCAAGTTGTTGCACAACTTCAGCCATTGTTGGCCGTTTCTTTGGTTCATAATGCAAGCATCTTTCAGCAACCCCCACAAATGCCTTTAGGCTATCTTCTGATATTTCGCCCCTCAGATATGAAGCTACAATCTGATCAGCTTTTCCCTCACTAATGTTTTCTCGAGCCCACTTGGTCAGATTCCGCTCATCCTCTGCAGCTATTGGATCCAAAGCTGGCCTCCCACTCAATACTTCCAACAGGACCACCCCAAAGGCATATGTGTCACTCTTCTTGGTTAGTTTACCGGTGGTGAGATAATTTGGGTCGAAGTATCCAAATGTGCCCTTTACTTTTGTGCTAACATGACTTTGTAACTTGCTTCTGCTTAAAGGTTTGGCCAAGCCAAAATCTGAAACCTTAGCTGTGAAATCTTCATCAAGCAAGATATTTGAAGCTTTTACATCGCGATGTATGAGTGATTTGCTAGTGTGCAGATAGTCTAGCCCTCGAGCAGCTCCAATGCATATATTAAGGCGTTGCTTCCACATCAGAGATGAGTTGTTCTCGTCGTTCCTTGCGAATTTGTAAAGGTGATCAGCCAGTGTTCCACAGGCAATATACTCATAAACAAGAATCATTTCCCCATGCTCATTGCAATAGCCGATCAGAGAAACTAGATTAACATGTCGGAGCTCAGTTAATGTTTCAATTTCTGTCAAAAATTCGTGTGCCCCTTGCTTGGAACTAGATTTTAGCCGCTTTATGGCCACAGTCTCTCTCCCATTATCAATATGGCCCCTGTAAACTTTACCAAATCCGCCCTTTCCAATGAGACGTGTATCACTAAAATTTTGAGTGGCTAACTGGATGTCAAGTAGTGAAAACTGGCGACAAAGTCGTTCTGCCCTGGCTGATGGCTTGGTTTCCTCCTCTTTACTGCTACGTTCCCGAATTTGTGTCAATGTATAAATAATGATGTTTACCAAGGCAAATATTGCTATTGTAACAGCTGCAATCGCATTTCTGTAGCCAACAACTTGGAGTAAATTCTGGATAGTCCTGTATGATGATTCCTGTGCCACAGGCATTGGATTTGGACTTGCAAGACTATTGTCAGGATTGCTCAACTTCATTATCTGAAATCCTTTAAGGGGTCCATGACCATCCAAGAATTCATCATTTGATTGCAGGCAAATCAAGAGATCCCGTTTGCCCTTTTGTTTGCTCCCTTTCATCATCACCATATAGTCTCTATACTGTGGGATTCTATTCCCATCATCTTTTTCTCTGACTATGTCAATATTAGTATCAGCAATCATTTCATTAATGTGGACTTCAAAAATAACGCCACCAATCTCTGCCATCTTTAATCCTGCCTTCGAGAAATGAAGCCTGACCAAGTACTTAAATCCCACATCCACGGGAATTTTCCAAGTAATATGGTTGATCTTGCCTCCTTTTTGCCTGGTAAACATTTCCCCCATCTCAAACATATCACCAATATCACCAGCTGATGAAACAACATCCTCTTTAATATTTATTTGCCAGATTATTTCAAGTGCAGTGGCGTCGTCAACATAAACCAGAGACTTCTTCCCAACCACTTGGACTCCAATATCTCCTTTGTGAAAGTAAGAAAGACTGGCAGGCACGGAGATGATCTCAATCCCATTAATGAAAGCATATGTATCTAATAATTTACTACTTGCAGGAGTGAAAACTATGCTGAATTCTTGACTTTCTTCCACGTTTATAACAAATTCCTTGACAAAAGAATTCACACCAAGAGCATCAGCAGTAAGGGAAGCGCTGAAGTTGCAAAGCAGGGTGAAAGGACCGACTTCAACAGTAAATAAGTCCTTAAACCTTTTGAAGCCTCTGTATGGACCCGGATTAAAGTGAAGGCGAATGATTTTCTGACCTGAATCAACTTGAAATGCATAGGAGAACTGGGAATGAGACAGTCTTGCCGTTTTGTACGGAACTGGATCATCAGCAGAGATCCTCAACTTATGGATTGCTGTTGACGCAGTTGACGGGCCCTCTAATCGTAGCAAGGAAGAGAATTTTGGCTGGTTTCTATCTCCGCTCCACTCCCTGCCATTTTGTGCTGCAGAAGTTCCACTTGAGCCGCAGTTAACTGAAACATCATTGGTGAATTGGGTTGGATTGTTACTAGCAGATATGAATGCACTGAAGAAGCAAAGAGATAGCCAGGCAAGCAAAACTTGATGCAGATTCATGCTTCAACTAGCTGAATTCTGAGTATTAGTACTGGGTAGTTGGGAGTTTGCGAATGAATGTTTTCTGATCAGTGCTTTCATATCCCTCCATGCTCGATTTACTTTTGCTATTATTGACGCGACTTTGTGGTCATATTTTAAGTTTCATTACTGTTTTTCTGGGAATTTCGAAGAAGAGACGGTATTGAAAATGGGTCCAGTTGGAAATCAATTCGCAGCAGATAGGTAAATAAATATCCAAATTCGATTATTAAAAACTAGAACAGATAATTATAATTGAGTCAGTATGTGTATTTTTATCAATATAAAATTCAAATCAAGCATGCGATATCAGATTTAACATGCGTTGTCAGAATTAAATATTCAACATGCGTGTTCAAATATATATATAATTGAATTCAAGGCAAATCAGAATTTTATTTAATCAGATATGAGTCCAGAAAAAGCCAAAAATTCATATATCAACCGAGGCAATAAAATAATAAAATAAGCTGTCAGTTTTATCTAATATAAATACCAAAATTTTAAAAAATAAACTTATCTTCAGGATTTTGTATCGTAACAGAATCAATCGGACAACCAAATCACAGATAAATTCTATTTGCCTTGAAGAAACGAGCGCCCCGACTCACCAGTGCAACGGGTACAGTGTAGCTCCTTTTAGGATGAGATGGTCCAAAACGATTAGATGCACTCCTTCTCGTTCACCTCAAACAGTACTCAGTCGCCAAATAAGAATGAGATAGTCGTATATCTATCTAAATTCGGAATAGGGAATATTTGAGAGGGGAAGGGAAGGATTCTTGAGAGAGCGCAAGAAAGTGGACAGAAGTCGAATGCTTAGGCGTATTGAGAGATGAATGCATTGTATTTGGAGACTGGCAGAGGCAGACTATTTATAGGCGGGATTAAGGTTAGAGTCCGCTAGTTAATGGCCTCTAATACGTCACCCAACCAATAATAATCTGCCACGTCAACCACACACGTCCACCAGTTTTACGCCACGTGTCCCATGTCCTCTTGATAAATCCCACTTGATCTCTATCAATCCGGCCAAATCTCATCTTAATCTTCAAAGATTTGATTTAGTCTGATCGAATTAGACTAACCTAACGGCCTGAGTCAGCCCTTATCTGATTATCCAAGTTAAGTTCAAAATGCAGATCGAATTTGTCCCAAAAAGATAAGACTGAGACTAAGACATTCACCCTAACGCCTGCGCCTTAGACTAATCGAACGGCCCGAGTCAGCCCTTATCCGATTATTCAAGTTAAGTTCAAAATTCGAATTGAATTTGTCCCAAAAAGATAAGACTGAGACTAAGACATTTGCTCTAACGCCCGCGCCTGCGACCCGTGCCGGGCAGCGGCGGCTGCGCGTGTGTGGTCCACTCAGATGAACACCTTAAAGAACACTTTATCAAGCATTCTTACTTGAGTTCAATATAAACTAGTCCACACTAGTTTATAAAACCAATGTGGCACAAGTGAATGGTTGGAATAATCCTTCAACTACTCCACTTGATTTTATAATGTCCAAATGAATCTCCACTTTTTCAAACATTCCATGTGGGACAATTTAACAAGAAAGACTTAACCAATTCCTTCCTCTATTGCATCACCACAATTAATCTTTGGATTCCAACCATAATTGGCATCCATCCAAAGTTAATTTACAACAAAATTATGATAATTATGCAAATTACAACATTCCCCCACAAATCTATAGATAATACCTATCTGATTCAATCATAGCTCGCTTTTAGAAATGGTACCTTCCAGTTTGAACCACTCCCTAAGTTATCCGACTTTTGCCACCACCGGGACAAATGGATCTAAGTCTTGAATTTGTTCCCGTAATTATGATTGCATCCATCAGTAACAATGAGCTAACAGCTATGTACTAATCTTTAGGGTTGACACATTAAGGCCATGTCTCCCGATCCTGATTCATGAATGTTTGTCAAAGAATAACCCAATTCCTTTAGTCCCAGCCAAAAGACTACATTCATTTAGTTAGGCGTCTCTAGGGATGCACTGCCAGCATCTCGTCCAAATGACTTGACCCCATTCAGAGTTAAACTCTTACTAGACTAGCAGTAATCAGCACCTACCAGGCATTCAGGGAAGAGACACCAAATACGAAGTATCAATTAATTTTAAGTGCACTTTGATATACTCAATAGGTTGTTTATACCACATTGAACCTACCTTGTGGGATCGCTACTTGGTAGGTTGGGTTGCCACCATAGGTATATCATTGATGGGTTTGCAGTCCCATCCCCAACCTGAATTTATGAACTAAGGACAAATCAAGTCCTTTAGTTAAAGGGTCAACAATATTGTCTTTGGATCTAACAAAATCAATTGCTATGACCCTTTCAGACACTAACTCTCTTATAGACTTTAGTCTAACTTGGATGTGTCTTTGGTCTTTTAATTGAACTTTGAAATTCTAATCTTTGCAATTGTGGTTTGGTTATCACAATGTACAACAATTCCCAGAAGAGGTTTGGTCACCATGGGCAATTGTACCATCAACCCATACAACCATTCTGCCTCTGTCCAAGTAGCGTCCAAAGTGCACAACTCAGCCTCAAAAGCGGACCGAGTTACCAAAGTTTGTTTGGCAGACTTCCAAGAGACAGCACCTCCACCAAAGGTAAATATATATCCTGTACACCCATTACTTCCAAAGTTTTTGACTATCCAGCTGGCATCACTATATCTTTCCAGCACTGCAGGAAATCTCTTGTAGTGCAAAGCTAGTGAAGCTGAGCCCTTTAGATATCGAAGTACTCTGTCCAAAGCCTCTCAATGGATTCGATTGGGACAACTTGTATATCTAGCGAGTTTAGAGACCGCAGATGAGATATCTAGTCTCGACCCATTTGTAAGATACTGCAAGCTACCAATGATTTGAGAATACCTCAATTGAGATATTGGTACACCAGTTTCATTCTTAAAGAGAGCCACTGAAGGATCATATGGTGTTTTAGCGATTCTACTTTGTTTATAATCATATTTCTCAATTATCTTCTCAACATAGTGAGATTGAGAAATTGTTATACCCTCAGTTAAGCGAGTCAACTTAAGTCCAAGAATCATATCTACAACACCCATATATTTCTTTTCAAACTTCTTCTTTAAGAAGCATTTAGTCTCATTGATAATCTCAGTGTTGGAACCTATTAAGAGAATGTCATCTACATACAGGCATAACACATTGAAGTAGACACACTTGTCACTATCGTTAACTATGAAGCCAAATGACAATATGGTTTTGTCAAACTTTTCATGCCATTGTTTAGGAGCTTGTTTCAAACCATAAAGTGATTTAACAAGCTTGCAAACTTTTCGCTCATTTCCAGAAGCTACAAATCCCTCTAGCTAATCCATATAGATTTCTTCCTAAAGATCACCATACAGAAAAGCTGTTTTCACATCCATCTGGTGAATAGGATAATCATATATGGAAGCCAGTGCTATAAGCACTTGGATTGTAGTCAAACGAACTATTGGGGAGTAGCTATCGAAGTAATCTATTCCCTCTTTTTACTTAAACCCTTTGGCAACTAGCCTGGCTTTAAACTTGTCAACAGTTCCATCAGATTTCAATTTCTTTTTAAAGATCCACTTGCTTCCTATAGTAGTGCACCCTTGAGGGAGATCAACTAATTCCCATGTCCCATTTGAGACAATAGAATCCATCTCACTCTTAATGGCATCCTTCCAATGCTTAGCTTCAGGGGAAGCCATAGCATTCTTGAAGGTAACAGGATCACCCTCAACATTGTAAGTGACAAAGTCACTTCCAAAGTCCTTAGTGATTCTAGCCCTTTTACTTCGTCTAAGTTCATCCATTTTTTCTGGAATTGTGTTACTACTAGGACTGCCCCCCACATTTGTCATCTTTTCCACTTGATTTGGAATCGATGCAGACTCTAAGGTTGAATCTAAAGAAACATTTGGAGGTATCCCAGTCTTCATGGGAAACACATTCTCAAAAAATGTAGCATCATGAAATTCAACTATAGTGTTCACATCTATGCTAGGAATCTCTGATTTAAAAACCAAAAATCTCAAGGCATAAGATGTTTCCACATAGCCTAGAAAGACCGCATCAACAGTCTTAGGACCTAGCTTCTTCCTCTTGTGTTTAGGGACTAACACTTTTGCAAGATACCCCCACACTCGGAAGTACTTTAGACTAGGTTTCCTACCTTTCCAGAATTCAAATGGAGTGCTTTCTTTATGTTTCAAGGGAACTCTATTCAAAATATGGCAAGTCGTATTCAGAGCTTCCCCCCACATGTACTTAGACAATCCAGAATTCAAAAGCAAACTATTAATCATATCTATGAATGTTCTATTCTTTCGTTCAGCTATCCCATTCGAAGAGGGAGAATAAGGGGCCGTTTCTTCATGAACTATGCTAAAATTCTAGCAGTATTCATGAAATGGGTTGGACCCATATTCTCCGCCCCTATTTTACCTTAACCGTTTAAGTTTTCTACCAGTATGTGTTTCGGCTTCATTTTTAAACGTAATGAACTTTTCTAGTGCTTCATCTTTATGTTTTAGTAAATAAACATAACAGTATCTGCTGCTATCATCTATAAAGGTGATAAAATATCTTTTAAATATCTGTGTGCACAAAGTCAAAAATTTAAGTTTGCCTTTCAACCGAATGGTAAGGCTTTCTCACTTGCTTAGCGTCAGCACAGATTGGCATTTATGACCTCGTTCAATTTCATGTTTAGGAATTAAATTTATGTTCATCATACGTTTGACAGAACCAAAATTTAAGTGTCCTAAACGACTATGCCGAATAGAAGAATTCTCAATAACATTTATGATAGGAGAATTAGAAACATCAACTTTATTAGAACAAAGAATATTCTCAACTTGTAATTTAAACAAACCATCATAAAGATAGCCTTTACAAATAAAAGTTCCGTAATGTAAAATTAAAACTTTATTTGATTTGAAGAAAATCTCAAAACGCTTCCTAACAATTACAGAACCACTTATTATATTTTTTCGAACTGC
The DNA here is from genome assembly GCA_014898725.1 of Jacaranda copaia. Lineage (NCBI taxonomy): Eukaryota > Viridiplantae > Streptophyta > Magnoliopsida > Lamiales > Bignoniaceae > Jacaranda > Jacaranda copaia. Next base: position 342,911 of record JACGDI010001991.1, read on the forward strand.
TGGGACATGATGCACCCTTTGTAGAGACAGTATGCGCCCCGAAGGAAATTTCAGGTCCATGCGTCCTATCCTAAACACTTTGGCTGCGCTTGAGTTTCCCATCATCACAGTCTTTCTGCTAACAGGCTGGTAAGACACAAACAGTGATTTATCAGCACAAACGTGTACATTAGCACCCGTGTCTATCAGCCAATCATATGGTTTATAGATAGAGAATAATTTGGGTTTAAAAGAAACATACTCGTCAATGGATGCATTAGGAACTCCAGCTTCACTGGTGTCTCCAACAACCATATTGACAACTGGTCCAACAGACTGGGCTTTAGCCTTGGCTTTCTTGGAGGGACACTCCTTAGCCCAATGCCCCTTTTATCTAAAATTCCAACGTGGCCTGTTGGCCTTCGGTTTCTTACTTATTTTAGCTTTTCCTTTATCAATGGTTTTAAAGTTTGAGTTTAAGTTGATTTTCTTCTTTCCCACTATCACATTAGCTTTAGGAATATATTCAACAGGAACATTGTGTGATTGATTTCTATGTTCCTCTTCTATGCTTATGGCAATCATTAGATCATCTAAAATTAATTTCCCTTTTTGATGCTTTAGTGTCATGCCAAAGCCTTCCCAGGACTTGGGGAACTTATCGACAATTGACATCACCATAAATTTCTCAGGGAGTTTCATCTCAGCATCAGCTAGGGAATGCTCTAGATTGATCAATTCATGTGTTTGTTCAAATATAGACCTGCCCTCAACCATCTGATACTTCAGGAATTTGGAAACCGAATACTTTTCAAGCCCTTGCTCTTTAGTTTTGTATTTCCTATCCAATTCGTCCCATAAAGACTTAGCCGAATAGAAATTAGAACAATACACATCAAAGAGTGTCTTAGACAAAGCTGACAAAATCACCCCTCGAACAATCTGATCCTTCATTTTCCAATCAGCTATTTCCTTAACTTTAGGATCAGTTTCAGTTGGTTCTTGCATGGTCAACTGAATCAACGAAAGAAGACCTTTCATCGCTAGCCAGATTTTCATGTGCTATTGCCAACGCTTAAAAAATTGACCCGAAAACTTTTCCTGACACAACTTCACCAACAACACTAGAACTTGCAACCATGATTGATTACAACATAAATCTTAAATCAGAATATCTAGGCTAAATTTCCTAAACAGGATATCTACTCCGAAATATCAGACAAGATTCCTAGACAGGATATCTAATCAGAATTTCAGCAGATAAAAACACATGAAAATTTTTTTTTCATTTCTTCAAGATTGTTGGAAATCAATGCACAGCAGGATAGGCAAATAAATATCCAAATCAGATTATCAGGAATTAGAACAGATAATCACAATTGAGTCAGTATGTGCGTTTTTATCAATATGAGATTCAAATCAAGCATGCAATATCAGATTTAACACGCGTTGTCAGAATTAACATTCAGCATGCGTGTTCAAATATATATATATATATAATTAAATTCAAGGTAAATCAGAATTTTATTTAATCAGATATGAGTCCAGAAAAAGTCAAAAATTCAACATCAACCGAAGCAATAAAATAATAAAACAAGCTATCAGTTTTATCTAATATAAATACCAAAATTTAAAAAAATAAACTTATCTTCAGGATTCTGTATCGTAACAGAATCAATCGGACAACCAAATCACAGAAAAATTCTGTTTGCCTTGAAAAAAGGAGCACCCCGACTTACCAGTGCAACGGGTACAGCGTAGCTCCTTCCAGGATGAGATGGTCCAGAACGATTAGGTGCACTCTTTCTCGTTCACCTCGAATAGTACTCAATCGCCAAATAAGAATGAGATAGTCGTATATCTATCTAAATTCAGAACAAGGAATATTTGAGAGGAGAAGAGAAGGATTCTTGAGAGAGAGCAAGAAAGTGGACAGAAGTCGGATGCTTAGGCGTATTGAGAGACGAATGCATTGTATTTGGAAACTGGCAGAGGCAGACTATTTATAGGCGAGATTAGGGTTAGAATCCGCCAGTTAATGGCCTCTAATACGTCACCCAATCAATAATAATCTGCCACGTCAGCCACACACGTCCACCAATTTTACGCCATGTGTCCCACATCCTCCTGATAAATCCCACTTGATCTCTATCAATCCGGCCAAATCTCATCTTAATCTTCAAAGATTTGATTTAGTCTGATCGAATTAGACTAATCTAACGGCCCGAGTTAGCCCTTATCCGATTATCCAAGTTAAGTTCAAAATTCAGATCGAATTTGTCCTAAAAAGATAAGACTGAGACTAAGACATTCTCCCTAACGCCCGCGCCCGCGACCCGAGTTGGGCGGTGACGGCGGGGCGCGTGTGGTCCACTCAGATGAACTCCTTAAAGAACACTTTATCAAGCATTCTTACTTGAGTTCAATATAAACTAGTCCTCACTAGTTTATAAAACCAATGTGGGACAAGTGAAGGATTGGAATAATCCTTCAACTTCTCCACTTGATTTTATAATGTCCAAGTGAGTCTCCACTTCTCAAACATTTCATGTGGGACAATTTAACAAGAAAAGCTTAACCAATTCCTTCCTCTATTGCATCACCACAATTAATCTTTGGATTCCAATCATAATTGGCATCCATCTAAAGTTAATTTACAACAAAATTATGCTAATTATGCCAATTACAACAAGTCCTACCCTTGATAACTAAAAGTCATCATTAGTGGTTGATAATTCATAAACTATTTCTGCAATAGGAAAGCAAACATTTTTGTAATCGATGTCTTTCATCTTTTCGTTGGAGTACTCGGTTGTTTCATTTGTCCATGCTCATGATTCTTGAAATCACATGCACATGGTATCTAAGGTTTTAATGATCGTGACATCATAATTATATAATATATATTTATATTTTATATTTTATTTAAAAATTAATAAAATATAAAATATAAAACATAATCAATCCAAACAAATTTTTAATTATTACATAAATAAAAGGAAAAAA
>JACGDI010002003.1:0-98949 GCA_014898725.1 Jacaranda copaia
AAGCACAACCACGCTCAAGGTAATGCCATTTACACTGTTTACTACATACTCTCTTTGTATTCTCCGATCTACCGAAAATCTAACTTGAGCGTCGGAGTGCCATAACCAAGGGCCTCTCGGCTTGTTGAAGTGTGTTCGTGGTTGCAGATTTCAAGCCCAAAACACTTGAATCAACTGGAGTACCTGACTCTCCATCTCTCTGCAACATCACTTACTCGTTCTCATCATCATGTTTCCCAGTGAAGATATTGATAATCCTGATATCAAGCAGCATATAGCTGCATTTGAGATACGCGTCATTAATAGAAAAAGTCCCTTGTCAAGAATTATTTGTGGAGAGAATGCATTTCCAACTAATATATCCAACGAGGATTTTACAATATCAGCAATTTGGCATCATTTCTCTAAATCAAGAAGCAGAAGAAAATGCTCAACTCTTCTGACTTCCGAGTCACATTTTTGGATACTTTTGTAGATACGTTGAAGTTAATCTTCCATTTAAAAAATTGCATGAACTTTGACGTTAACGACATGTTTTGTTGTGAAATCCTTGAACAAAATGTTCAATAATAGATTATATGCTGTGTGAATCAAAAGTTCCATGGTAGAGGAGTGAAATTAAGAAAATATTTAGTTACAATGTTGTGGGAGAAAGAGGAACATGAGCCAACAAACAAACAGATTACATGGTTTTCAGTGCTTTGAAATATCAACACCCACATGACAACCATGAAAGCATAGGCCTAACGGACGGTGTATTTAAATAACATAATCATGCTCTTCTATCAGGTTGTCAAAAGTATGACCCCAACAGATATTAACTAATATTTAGAGGCAGAAATTTCACAAGCTACCTGCTTAAAGATGGTACTCATCCCAGACCCGTTGCATCCAAACAAAAGAAGTTTCGGAATGTCATTTTGCTGTAAGTCACAGGCACAGATTGCTCTCCAGAAGTATAGGAGAATTTAGGAGGAAATGGAAGAGAAAGCACAGAACAAAGTAGCTTCATTCCAGCCTGAAAAAGAACAAGCTTATGTCACAAACTAAGAAAGAGTCACATTTATTATTCATTCCCTCAACTTGGTACGAACCATCTCAAACATCCAGTATATATGAGAAGAAATTCTCAAACTTCACCCAATAATTTTAATAAACCACACCCTTTAACATACTACGCTCCACTTTTGTGATCTCTCGGGAATTTATGTAGACTTTTGTCTTGCCGTTGCTAGCATTCACGTCCATGACACCCCCGCCCCCACCTTCAGATGGGGCCTAATAATTTGTGAAGGCTTCTGACGTTGCTGTTAAATTCAGCAGATTTATAATTGTTGCGATCGTGCTCAAAAAAGTGGGGGATAAAAGAATCACAATAACTTTTGAAAAGCAACGACTTTTACCTTCCCCCAAAAACCTGTGAATTTGTCATACCAATAAAATCCCAGTTTCAGTTTCTTTGGTGGATGCTCGCAGCTTTGCAAGATAGATAGCTCCTCTTGGCAAAGAGGCTTACGATCTACAATGATTTGTCCCGGTTCTAGTACCTGTGATTTCTCAGCCTTGACAATATTCTCAACTTCAAAATCATCAGTATCATAGCCCCAGCGAGATGTTTTGATGCCAGGAACTGAATTATGCTGATGCCAAGAAGAGCTACTGAGGCTCAAATATTCCAATGAACCATTGGGGAAAGGAGAAGCGAAACTGAAATCCGAAGCTTGGGAGCTGATGCTGGGTTCCCTGGAATGAGCGTGGAAGAGCTGCCAGAGCTGCTCTCTCTTCAATGTGGCTGCAACTCGCCGCTCCCAGTCATCATAGAACCTCGACATATTTTTCTATTCCCAAATTCAACTCCAAAAATCTTGCCACTTGGTGAAGGATACAACCCAGAGGACCAATATGCATAATATGCCCATTTGCAGAGGAATTTGAGAGCATCATAGTTTGACGCCTAGATGTAAACGGAATAATGCTAGAAAAATATTCAGTCGATTTGTCGTCAATCTCTCTCATTTTTATACCAAGATAATAAGACAACACTAAAACAACCTTTTGTTGATTTCATTTCTTTTAGTACAAAGACAAGCTCTTCATTCATTAGCTTCATCTTCTCGTGCAATTCATGCCTACATAAAGACATTTCCAGTGTCACAACTCAATTTCATCTTCTGATACAATTCATATCTGTATGAAGAAACATTTATGCACTCGTTAGGATATATCATACCTATATGAGAATTAACCACGTATTCAATTTGTAACTTGCTCTTATGCTTCACAAGCATTTGTAATGTCTCATTTACATGCCAAGAATGAAGCAAGCATGTTCAGGTCCAGAAATGATCCGATGGGAAAGATTGTGTCGGGTTTGTTTTTCCTGGGCCAAGATTTGTCCCGCCACCAAACATAGCATTAACAGTAATGGTTGTGGCCTTACTAATAATATATTCTTTTACATATTGAATTGCATCCAAAACCTGGGACATGTTTCCAATTCCAGGAACAGATAGAAGAAACCAGGTGAAAGAAATATCTTTCGGTGATCATCATCTGCCATTCACGTTTGCATTTGCTTTTGAACACCATACATAGCATCATTCTCTTATCGAAAACATTGAAATCAAATTCAGTTGCGCCAGAAACACATTACCCGTAGCTTTCATTTCTGGAATTTTACAATTGTAGAAAACTATCTATCACAAATACATAAAACTCAACCAAAAGAGAAAACGACTCATATCTGTAATTCCTGAAATTAACGTTGGAATCTGCTACTTTTCAATCTATCTGCAAGAGCCCAACTAAAGAAAAAATTAGGAACTGAATACAATCAAACATCTAACTTGTTTTCTCATTCACATATAATTTCTGTACAATCACAAGGAAGATTCTCCCGTAGAACTTTCCTCAGTGCTATAAATTGAATAGTCACTCAAGCTCTCTTCATCCCAGCTTAGAATCTCCCCTGCATATCTAAGTGCTGCATCAACACTATTTGGCTCCAGACCCTTCACCAGCGATACATGCAAATTTCGACCTGTCAGGGCAGAATAGAGCCGTTTGAACTTGACAGCAAATAGTGAAAACCCAACTGGCCCAATGTTGGGTCATTTGCATTGTCGCTGTCAGAGCGATTACAGCTTATCACCAGATGAAAATCATTGAACCAATCACATTGACTCAAAGGAACTTTTTCTATCTTTTCATCAAACAAGTTAAATTTATTTAATACGAGAAGAAAGTCCATCTGATAAAAGGTTGGATGAGTAACCATGTTCTCGAAGAACTTTTTGCTCAACAGCATCTTGTTTAGTGCGTTTCCATCGCCATAAACAGAAAACTGATCATAGTCACTCAAAGAGACGCAAAAAATAACAAGTCGAAAATCTTCAAACATTTCTAGCCACCTGCAGTTTTCTCCAAAGCCTTTAGCTTGTAGTCTGATTAGTTGAAATCTGCGATCAACAACAGAAATGTTAAGAAATCAAAAGAGAACCAAGCGCAATGTCACTTGCATTCTTTCACTTAATCCAGTTAAGTAACAAGAGATAACCAAGCACAAAGTCACAGGTATTCTTTAACTTAATCCATTTAACAATGATCAAACGCTAAATTGAATATCAGATATTCAGCGTGTTCTGAGTCAGTCCAGCAGTGTCGACAAATTCTTGTTCATTAATTGCCCCGAAGTATTAACTCATTAAAACTTTGTCACCATTTATGTTCGGGATAAATAAATAAGAGAGAGAAGAAGAAGTAGAAGAAGTAAAGCATTTAACATCCCCATAAGGAAGTAATGCATTTAACATCCCCATAAAGATAGTCAAAAGGACGTAGTCATATATACAAACATAAAATAAAACATGAAAGTTTTTGTTGGAGAAAATAACCATAAGCTTAAAGAGATTTTTTTCACAAACTTCTGGAGCAGAAAAACGTCTTACGACACTACCTGAGCAGGGAGTCATGCAGATCCCCACTGTCAGCATTGCCATCGTAAGCTGACTCGGGGACTGAAAAGTTCATGTAGGAAAGCCCATTGGATGAAGTAACATGTTCAGCATAAAGGAAATCAACATCAGAAGGTATATAATCCAGTTTCAATACCTCAACAACCTGGAAAGGGGCGAAGCAAAACAAAAAAGGATCACACAAAGAGTTGACTGAGAGGAAACATGAAAATACAGTAACGATTTTTTACTATTCAAAAGCTTTAAATTGAATAAACTAATTCAAACCGCAACTTGTTTTGTGGAAGTGCTATTCAACAACCAATTTGAGCCCAAGGCAGGCCTCTCCAGCCAAAGATCTTTTAAGGAGTGAATACTACAGCTCATTCCCACAAAAATTGTAATCAATTTTCTTTTCTAGAGAAGTTTCAGCTATCAATACCACTATAAGAATCACCAAGAACCTTTGGAAAGAGAAATCCATCCATTAGGATCGTGTTCCATAAGCCCAAAAATGTAGCACTCAAAAATCTTCCTCCAGAATGCAAACAATTTCTTCTTCCCCTTCATTAGTCCGCATACTATTTTCTTCCCATAAAATCCTAAAGACACACAAGGGAGTTTTTCTTTTAACTGGTTCTCCCCATGTTTCCTTCTTCAGTACAATGCCACACATGAGGGAAATCCTTCACAAGTTTAGGCATAATCTAAACAGTCCACAAAGTGCAGAATCAAAGGGATCTTATTCTCTAGCCACCTTGCCCATGTAGTAATAATCTTGATGCCTCAGCAACTTGCTTGCAAAGAGGAAGAATTCACATAGATATCCTCTCTTTTCTAACTTAGCAGATCACTTCTCCAAATCTCTCTATGAGGAAAACTCTCATTTGACGTTTTATTGTGAATCTAATGATAATGTTGCAATCATAAATCCACTTGATCGCCCTTTCCTCCTTCAAACATCAGTATAATCATCCTCCATCCACATAGCAAACAGTTTCCATCAATCACATGCTCTAGTTCCTACTTCTGAAATTTTCTTCCAACCATTGGTCCCACAGACTAGTTTTAAGTTTGTGAAGAACCACTGACCCTCATATTAAACAGTTACTAGGAATTATGTCTTCTGCTAATTCTTCAGAATATTGGAATATTTGCTCCAAATTTTAGCAAAATACAGGAAAACTTAGTCTAACCACCAAAGTAAAGCTTTCTGGCTGTCTGTTATTGTCTACAAGGATCAGAAAATCCATATAGCTTAGAATTGACTCTCAAATGATTGGTGTTAGTCATAAAAAGATCAATAGCTCTAACTATGAGTAGTTAACAGTCTAGCCGCCATAGAGATGACCTCCAAATGTGTCAGTCAGAAATGAACAGAAGCCTGACAGTCCACAAAAGAGTTTTCAATTTTTATTATAGAACATTTGGTACTTAATCTAATTAGTCAGTCCAGATGGAACACGGGCCATCATCTTACCCGCTCTAGGAAATAACTTGCAATAGTTAGGAGAGTTTCCAATTCACTTCTCCGCTTGTAAGCTGCCTGGAGAGCTGGATTGTTCCACAAATCCTCAACCAACGGTGCATATTCCTGACTAGCAGCAGGGAAAAATGCTTCCATATCACCTGATGCCATAATTTCAAGGAGCCAGTCGGAAAATGCCTGCAGCCGTGGACAATGGAATAAAGAGTCCCTTCACCATTGCCACCAATATGCTCTGTTATAGAACAAAATATCAAACAATACTCATATTTAATGATAATAGAGCATAACACATGTCCGTGACAAAAGCATACATGGAGACTCAGTACAAGAACTATGAAGCTAGAGCACCCAGAATAAACCAATAACCAATTCAAATAATTTATACCAAAAGGCACTCGAGATGATATATTGCAGGTTTTTATTTCAACATAGTCAACTTCAGAAATCCATGCAGTTCAAAAATGTACTTTGATCCATTCTGATATGAAGCAGTTCTGGATTTGGAAGCTAGGAGGCCTTAACATGTGACAGGGAATTCTCCATTAAGATCATCATACTCATTGAAAGTAACCTAAATGCGCCTTTTGTTCTTGTTACAGGTTGTCTCCCCGCATTCAATCTTCTCCAACCATGTACCTCCAGGGGTCAGGTTTTCCTCACTCCCTCCAGGCACTTTGCTTTTCCTTATATCAATGAACCACTAAGGATCCAAGTTTACATACCCTCATAGACACATATAACTGACTGAATGAAAATTTGGAAATTTCTATTGAAGATATAAGAAATGAAGGAGACGATCATGCAAAATACATAGCGTCCCCTGCCCTTCAGGGAACTTAAGTGCCACCAGCTGTTATGCTGTTTTCTATTTATTACTTCTTTTCGTGTGCTATTATGCTTTTTTACTTCAGAAGTATATGGAGCATCACTTTACGTCAGCAACAGTGTCCAATTTTAAGTGCATTAAAACATACATCAACTTTAAGTTTCACTAAATAATTTTCCTATTCCTGCAAATATTAAACACGGATGCCAATAAATAATCAAACCTACAGGACACTTTTCATATCTTGATACGGCAACCTCATTTTGCGTAACTTACCTTGCTCTAATTTGCCATAAAACAGAAAATATTCTCAACTATATAAAAGTTGAAACATAACAAATATTTGATTCTAACGAGGAGAAAAGGAACCAAGGAGTTAAATCTCTATCCAGAATTTATTTTAGATAAAAAGTATCTCACTCCAGAAAATAATTTCCATCGGGTATGTACCATACGAAATTCGGGGTTGGGTGGAGGTGGGAGCAAAAATAGCATCACAATGATTAGTTGATATACATACTTCGTATATCTGATGAACAATGTTTGAAAGAAATACATAAAACTTCATAGTCAGTAATCTTTAAATCTTCTAATCACATATAAATTGCACGAAATACATGCATGCGTATGCCATGCAAATGAAGCATTAATAGCTCGCCATACAATTAGTTAATATACATCCTTGGTACATCTGATAAATGATGTTTGGAAAAGAGAAAAAAATAAAAACCTATAGTCAGGAATGATTGGTCATAAATAAAAATTATATCTTGTGATCACATATAAAGGACGCAATAATGCATGTGTGCACTCATGCAAGTGAAGTTTTAATTTATTAATGTCAAAAAACTATCCAGCAGCATAACACGTCTGAATCTTGAAATCACACAATAAACTGAGAACTCTACAAGAACAACAGATAAAAGAATCTCAAACTTGAAAAAGTAAAAGGAGTAGAGCGAACAAACAAAACTCAAGGCTATTCAATATATATGGAATTAAATCACAGCTTACAACTGACTGATGCTTTTATGCTTTCATGCTTAAACAGGTGAGCAAAACTGAATGTTCTGATGAACTTGTACCTGCAGGAGATGAACCATCACAAGACTGATTTTGCCTCAGTTCAATCAAACTTTCTTCTACAAAGCGCTCCCAACCCTCTAGAAGTGTTCCAATGTATCTATACACATGGCTCTGGATCACTAATTTAATGTGTTCACACTCATCTTCGGAGAAAGGGGTCTCCTTGTAAAGAAGTTTAGCCTAACACAACAAAACTAGACTTAGTAAAGACTTCAAAAGCTTGAACATTTGCCAGCATGGCATCAAGGATAAACAACAATTGGAACAAGCATTGACTCAAAGCAAAACTGACATGGAAATTGATCACAAGATAACATAAAACACAGATTATTAGAAATCCCAAATTCTAAAATGCCATCAAATTCTAACTTGCATCTCCAGCAAGCGAGTAAACCCATATTCATATAAGTGAAACTCAACAAGGCAGTGTAATTACTGTGAGTTTGGGTGTGCTTCCAAACTTAGAATGGCTTATTAGATGCTTCTATAAAAGAATAAAATCAGAATGAATTCAAATTAGCCCAGGGAGAACACAAAATATGTGGGGGCATTCTGAAAACAAAAGCTCATTATTTTCCATATGTAAGTAGTCTGGAGTCATCAGAACCTAAAAGAAATATACAACGCAAGCAAAGTGAACATTATTATCTGGCCATTAAATCACACGCTTCTTCTTTTTATTTTCAAGCATTTCCCTTATTTCACCTCCTACCTTTTTCCCAGCAAGCATATTGGTGATCATTGTCACAGTCTTGACCACAGTCAAATGCTTAACAATGCAGCATATCATCGATTTACTGTGAGAAGGAGCTGGTACTTGCCAAATATCACCCATTGCCCCATGATGATAAATTTTCAGAATTGACAAATGTAAAGGAGGCATGCTATTCTTTTCTGATATTCAATTAAGTTACACATCAGAAATGCATCAGTCACTTATCCTGATAGTTCTGCTAGCTAAAGTCTTATGCCAATATTTGCACCAAATGAAGGACATGAAAAGAAATTCTAAGACTCCAAACAAACAAAAACACGCTTTTGCATCCTAGATTAGTGCTACAGCATCCCACTTTAAACCTATCCAATAAATTAAAGTTCAACATTTCCATTTAGTGGCTAAACGGGATTTACTTCAATAAAGAGAAAAGACCATTAATGTTCAAAACCAAAAAAGACAAAAAGTGTTTAATCTTCAACAATATGGCCAGTAATTAAGTTTCAATGAGCAATAAATATCTGCCGAAAATCTTAAGAGCTACCTGTTTAAATATGGTACTTGTCCCGGATCCACTATATCCAATTAAAAGAAGTTTCTGAATTGCTCTCTGTTCAAGATAATCTGGCATAGTACGACTAGTCATGCTAGCTACTTGCTCTCCAGAAGAATGAGATGACTTAGAAGGAACTGGCAGAGAAAGTGCAGCACAAAACGGCTTCGTTCCAGCCTGAACAGTGATATCAATAAGGTAGTGAAACAAGATGGTAGCAGAATAAGAAAGAAAAAATGCGTAACTGTTTTTATCTTTTTAATTTTCGGACAGGAAAGAGACATTGCAAATAGATTTGATAGAAGTCAGACCTTGCCCCAGACATAACCTTTGGTATTATTCTGTCCCTCCTCCTGGTATGCACCATCTTCTTTCACCCAAAAATGCGGATTTCCAGCACATTGAACTCCCACTAACTACAAAATTCAAAACACAAATTTTAAGCAAAAAATGTCAAGTAACAAGTTCTCTAATATATGTCGGATGCACCCACATAGCAACCTTTAACATGCGCAATTCTACTTTTGTTATCTCACGACCATTTATATAAACTTGGGTGTTCCCATTGCTCGCATCTGATTTAATAGGACACCCAACATTGAGATGGGGGCTAATAATTTGTGAAGGCTTCTGTCCTTCCTGTAAAATTCAGCACATCATCAACTTCATTAGCAACAGCTGAAACGAAAGGAAAAATAAAGGGATAATGAGTTAAGCTCATCGCCATTACCTTTCCCGAAAGACCTGACACTTTGTCGTACCAATAATTTCCTGGTTTCAACTTCTTCGGTGGATTGGGGCAGCCTTGCAGAATGATCAACTCCGAACGATAAAGAGGCCTCCCATTCACACAGATATACTCGGGAGGCAATTGACTCACTTCAGACAATTTCTCAGCCTCCGTGCTCTGCCGTACCTCAGACTTCTCAGAGTTGACAACATGATCAACTTCAAAATCACTACCGTTATAGCCCCAGCGAGATGTTCCAACCCCAGGAACTGAATTCTGCTGATACTGAGGAGAGCTACTGAGGCTTAAAGAATCCAACGGAACATTGGAAACTGAAATCGGAATCTTGGGAGCAGATGCCGGGTTCCCTGGAATGAGCGCGAAAGAGTTGCCAAAGCTGCTCTCTCTTCAGTGTGGTTGCAACTAGCCGCTCCCAGTTGTCCTAGATCCTCGACATATTTATATATTCCCTATTTCAGCTCCAAAAATCTTGCGACTTGATGAATCATAAAACCCAGAGGACCAATCTGCAAAAGGATAAGATGCCCATTTGCAGAGTAATTTGGGAGTATCATGGTAGACGTCTAGAAGACTGAAAGTAAACGGGATTATGTTAGAAAATAGTCAGTTACTTTTAGTCTGTCGGACAGGCGAAATTGCCTGTTAGGATGGTGACACGTAATGGACAATAAAAAATTTAGAAATTAATTTTAACTGCTTTCTTTGTATTTTAAAAAGGCGAAAAATCCGTTTTAAGAAATCCCTGGTTTTGAGTTTTAATTTAAAATAACATGACCGGAAAACTTGGAAATGTTTAGTTATGTTTTTTGTTTGATTTTATTATGTGTTTTGAGAAAGTGAATTATTGGAGAATGTGAAAATTATTTTTTGATATGTTTGTTTATATTTTGGCAAGATATTTTTTACTATAACAATTAAATCAATATTTTTTTATTAAACTTTTAAAGTGAAAATAGAATTGAGAGATATTTTAAATATTAGAATAATAATAAAATATATAATATATATAATATGTATGTATATATTAAAAAATATATATTTTAAAAAATATATATGCCTAATTATATTTTTCTAAAATAATATTATTTAAAAAAAAAAAATAACCAAACATTCCCCTTGTCAGTAGAGGGGAGGTACACTGCAACTAGAATTTGTAGTCATAATCGTTGAATGAGGATAGACCACGTCCTATAGACAGAGAGGAGGAAATTGGGACTTGGCTTGACGAAGGAAAATTACTATGAAATATTAAAAATTAGTTCTTCAACCGTATGGCGAAAAAGAGCATAATGAACATTAAATTGAAAGGACATTAAGGAAGATGCATTGTAGATTATGCAATAGGTGTATCATTTTAGGTGAAGCCTAGGTCAGTGTAATCTCAATATGTGAATAAATGACTATTTTTTCGATTCTTAAAGAATGACGTGAAGTATTGTTATTGGTGTATTGTTTTTGTAGCCTATACTCCTATAGCGATATATTTCCAATTTGATATATAACTTCATTGCTGAAATTTTCATTGAATTTTGGATTTTTCGATCACTTTTGAAATCCTTAGTTATTGTTTTTTCTTTTTTTTCTCTCATTAGGAAAGGTCAAGACGTTGAATTGTATATTGATATAGGATAGCCAACAAGCCCAATCCAATGTTATTGACCCAGGAATTATATATGAAATATTTGGCTAGGCCCAATCATGTCGTCAACCTCATTGATCTCTCACTGTGCAACTTGGTCTTGCTCGATTAAGGTGCGGGGGATGGAGGTCAAACTCAATTAGTCGACTATCCTGACGAGAGCAAAGCACGGATACTGCCTGTCCTCTGGTACAGTCGAAGCTTACTTTGAGGTCGATTCTTTTGTCAGCCAAGAAAGTTGAATCACTGCAAAATCCCTACCAAGAAGGTTGACTCACTACAGATCCCTTCTCTATAGTATTTAATGCTTTGATAGGCGACATGTTTCCCCATTAATAGCACATGCTACCCTAGTATTGCCTATCCTGGCATACCAAGTAGAAGGAGCGCCAACTTTGTGTACTATCCTGCCCATGAAAGTTGAAGATGAAGCCACTTGGAATAGTACTCAAATGTGAGAAGACCTACTGCCCCCTGCTTAGGGACAAGAGCCATATTTGAACATCATGGGCATCTTAGACATATCAACCATTCAGAAAAGGCTACAAATACCCCATTGCCAACTTTTCATAAATGTCATTCTTCACTAAAAGCCTTCACTCTACTGCTCATCTAATCTAGTTGTTCTTATACTGACTTAAGTATTGAAGTGCCATAGCAAAAGGCACCTTAGCTAGCCTAATGTTTGTTCATAATTGCAAATCTCAAGCTAAGTGTCTTTGAGTTGGACCACTCATCCAGGTTGGTCGATTTACTCCAAATTCTAGCTCAATCCAACAAAACTCAACTTTCACCCTTATCATTTGGCACCGTCTGTGAGAAAATTGAGATTGTGATCGAAAAATGGTAAATACTATGTGAGCTACCTTAGAGAGGGAGACAAATAGAAGGACCGCATCTTCTCCTCCCCACCTCAACAAGAGTCAAATACCCTAGGGCCTAATACCCCAAGCAAGTGGTCACCTTGACCATGCCCCAACTAATGCAAGTGATAAGTAAATAAATATCCACTCAAATTCTACTCAGTTGTCCGCTGCTCTGAACCAACATGCGGCCCCTTCGGCACCTGCTACTGGTGCCACTTTGCAACCCCAGCCTCCCAAAGAGAGACTGCCTAATGAGAGCTACAATCGACCAAAATTTAGGCGACTACCAACAAGACATGAGGTTAGCCCTAGACGCCTTCCCAGAGAAAGGACTTGACCAGACCCCCAAGAAGAAGCTGCCAATTCTGTCGATCATTGTGCTTGACCTAGTCGAGCCCTGTAATGCAATAGGATCCAGCGCACAAAATTAAACCCCTTAGAGGAAATTGTTGATTATGTTGATCACTGCACTTAGCCCATTTCATTTAGGCCTCACAGCATGATAGGGTTGAGTGCTCTATAAGAACAGGAACATAACCTAAGCAAATCAAGAGAAGTGGGAGAAAGTATCCCATGAGGTTCAGCAGTTGAATAGGCATCTTGAAGAAAAATACTAAGAGGAACCCCAACCTTGTGGTCCTTAGAGATTCCATTGAGAAAGAGGGTCGCTGTTTTTCCAGGAAATAATTGATGAATGCATCATTATCGATGCCAAAGCCCCGATCAGACTTTTATGGTATGATGGCTCATCAGATCTTAACAAGCATCTGATACAGTTTGAACACATAATGCAACTGCATGGCCACAATGAATATATCCATGTTAAGATGCTGGTGACCATGTTCTAAGGCATTACACTCGATTAGTTTGTAAAGCTTGAGCCGATGTCAATTTACTCATATGACCAATTGTGTGACTAATTCTTACACCAATTCATAAATCAGAGGAAGATGAAGCTCCCCTACACTCACTTATATACTGTCAAGGAGAATGAAGGGGAGTCTCTATGCGATTTCTTCACTAGGTTCAATACTAAAGTTCAATCCGAAGATCAATTTTTTGATTGATGTGCTTTATTGGGACTAAGACATAAGGAATGTGCCAATGCCTTAGTGAGTGAACAACTCTAGTTGATGGAGGAGCTACTTAACCTGGCAGAAAGATACATGACCCAGGAAGAGATAAATATTCTTAAATTTGGCAATCTTAAGGTCAACAAGAAGAAGAATAAAGAGAAAGGCAACCAACACAGAGGGAGGGTTGTTGATCTCCCATCAAATTCTCCCATGATTATACCCTGCTCAATCTCCCAAGGAAGGAAATATTATTTGCAATTCAACATGATAACCTCCTGAAAAAGTGCAAAAAGCTTATTGAAACTGAGGCCATGAGGAAGTTAAAGAAATACTGCAATTTTCACGAGCAAAGAGGCCATGATATTGAAGACTACTTCAATTTGCATGATGAAATCGAGAGGTTGATTCAACAAAGCCATCTCAAGAAGTACGTAGCTGAAAGTGCTCAAAGGGAAGAAACCTATCTAACACCCCCGTCTACCCATTCAAGAAGTTATCGACATGATCACAAGAGGCCCCATTGAGGGGACTCCATGTCCGCCAGGTGGCAGACCTAAATAAAGCTCAATTTGACCAAGTCCACTCTGATCAAAGTGATATTCCAACTATCCACCAACGTAAAGCCTACTTCTTTCACAAATGCCAGCCTCACCTATCTCAAAAATAAGGCAATCAATCACAAAATTGACTACCCCATGGTGGTATCTGTTGAGATCATTAATTTTAAAGTCAGAAAGTTCTGGTCAATAATGGTAGTTCTGCCATTATATTCTTGTCAACCCTAAAAAAAGAAAAAATTTGGAACAGTTAAAATTCAAGCCCATTCGCACACCTATGGTTGGCTTTAAGGGGTCAAAAATCATCTCAGAAGGCTCTATTAACCTGTCTGCATCATTTAGGGAACCCTCCCGCAGAAGAACCTTCATGATTAACTATCTAGTCATCAATGCCCTATTTGCCTGTAATGTCATTATTGGTCAACTAGCTCTGAATAACTTTCAAGCCATTATCTCGACCTAACACCTAAAGATCAAATTTTCAACCCCAACTGGCACAGGCAAGCTCCTATGCAACATCAAGGAGGTAGGGCACTGTTACACCATTTCAATCAAGTCCAATGAGTAGAAGTTGCGACCACAACTAAAGACCTCAGAGACACCCCTATAGCAAAACCTAAGGACAGACAAGCAAGCAAGAAAAGAAAGTTGGAAGACACCAGGGTTGAGCCTATCAAGGAATTCAAAATAATCAAGTTGGAGCCTGGGAACCCCGACAAGACCACCAGGATTGGAAGTGACATGAGGTACCATATGGAATGTTTTATGGTCGATTTCATGCACAAAAACATCATTGTGTTTGCTTGGAAAGCATCTAACCTCCAAGAAATTAGCCCTAGCATCATTGTCCACCATCTTAATATGGACCCTTCGTATAAGCCTGTCAAATAGAAGACGAGGACCTTCAACATAGAGAGATGCCAAATCATCAAGGAAGAGGTCAACAAACTTTTAAACGCAGGATATATTATAGAAATTCAATACCCTTCTTAGCTTTGTAATGTTGTACTCGTCTCCAAGAATGAGCAAAAATGGCATATATGTAACAACTTTATTAATTTAAATAAAGCTTGCACTAAAGATCCTTATCCCTTACCTTGTATAGATTTACTAGTTAACTTTACTGCTGGTTGTGAATTGTTAAGTACGATGGATACTTTCCAAAGCTATTACCAAATATTCATGGTTCCCAAGGACAGGAATAAGACCTCTTTCGTAGTCCCCAATAGGGTTTATTGTTTCTTGGTCATGCCTTTTAGGCTCAAGAACATAGGAATAACTTACTAGAGATTAGTCAACTTTGTGTTTAAGAATAAAAGAAAATCTGTAGAGGTATATGTCAATAATATGATTGTTAAGATGGAGAAAGCCAAGGATCATCTCATCAATCTCAATGATACATTCAAGATACTATAAGCATTCAACATGAAGTTAAACCGTAACAAGTATAGCTTACCTTCGGGGTTCAAGGAGGCAAGTTCTTGGGCTACATGGTCAGTCAAAGAGGTATCGAAGTAAATCGATAGAAAATCCAGGTAGTGTTGGATATTGCACCACCTCAAACAGTCAGGAATGTACAGTGCCTGGTTGGGAGGATCATAGCTCTTAGCAAGTTCATTACTCGCTTGGCCAACAAGAGCTTATCTTTCTTCAAGATACTCAAAAACACAAAGAGATTGGGTTTCCAATGGACTGAATAGTGTGACCAGGCTCTAGTCGAACTAAAGTAATATTTATCTGCTACCCATGCTCACTAAACCAAAGCTAGGAAAAATTCTACACATGTACATAGCTATCTCCAAGGCCTCAATTAGTTCAATTTTGGTCTCAACCAATGATGAAAATTATCAATCAATCTATTACTATAGGAGGGTATTACAAGGCCCAGAGCACAACTACCTTGAGATCAAGAAGTTTGATCTCGATTTGGTCACCGCATCTCAAAAGCTATGACCATACTTCTAGTCCCATACCATCATAGTGTTGACAAACTAACTATTGAAATAGCTGTTTTCAAAGCCAGATACATCAAAAAGATTAACCAAGTAGTCAATTGAGTTGAGAGAATTTGATATCACTTTTCAACCCTGAAAAGCCATAAAAGCATAGGTTTTAGCTGATTTCATCACTGAGTGGGTCAACCTCCCCCATTAGGATGCTAACACCCCTCTAGTGTGGACATTGCACTTCAATGAGTCAATGACCACTTCAGGAGAAAGGATAGGTGTTTCACTTCGTTCCCCATTAGCAGAGGAGTATGACTTTGCAATCAAGCTCAACTACTCGATCACCAACAACAAGGCTGAATATGAAGCCCACCTTACAGGAATGAGGATAATAACAGACCATAGGGTCGAGCAGTTGGTGATAATCACGAATTCCTAGCTAGTCATAGAACAATTCAAGGGAAACTTTAAGGCCAAAAACTCCACAATGAGCCATGACTTAGCCGAAGTGAAGAGATTATAGCAGTTATTCAAAAAATTCATCCTTAGCTAAGTACCCAAAATAGAGAATGAGTGCGCCAAAGCCCTATCCAAATTTTTTAGCTTAACCAAAGGGAATAGATACAGAACAATAATATTCGTAGTAGCAAGCAAACCAACCATAGGTGCCCTCGACCATAATTTTATGGGAAACATCAAAGAAGCCGCCCCTTCTCAGTAGGATGTAATAAAGCTCTACCTAAGTCAAAGGATAGTTTTTGAAGATAAAAATGAAGTACGCAAGCTTAGAGGTCAAGCAACTAAATTTTCTCTCAACGAGCATGATCAAACTTTACAAGAGGTCGATATCGAAACTACCTTTACGATACTTAAATCTAAACCTAGCTCGTGAGTCTTAAAAGATATCCACGCAAGCATTTATAGGAATCATTCTAAAGGATGATCTCTAGCCTATACGTTTATTAGATATGGGTACTTATGGCCATACTATTAAAGAACGCCGTCGACTTTACTAGAAGTTGCCCGTCCTGCCAAGTCCACTTGAACATATCACACCAACCTGCTTTATTGATGGTAAACATTTAGGTCGCATGGCTATTCAACCAATGGGGGATAGACATAGTTGGGTCCTTTCCAAAGACATCAAGCCAAAGAAAATTTATTATTGTTGCAGTTGAGTACTTCTCCAACTAGGTCGAGGCCAAAGCAATCCTAAAAATAACTGATGTGACCATCAAGAGCTTTATTTAGAAGAACATTGTCTACCATTTTGGTTTTCCTAAGGTCCTAATCTCAGACAATAGAGCCTAATTTTAGAGCAAAAATACAAGAAATTGGTGCAAAACTTTAGGGATCCATTAACACTTTACTTCGGTTAGGAACCTATAGGCTAATAGCCAAACTGAGGTGACAAACAGAACTATCCTGAACCATCTTAAAGCAAAACTAAAAAAGACTGGATCGAGCTGGGCAGATGACCTCCCCGAGGTGTTATAGGCATACAAAACCACTCCTCGAATAGCTACAGGTCATAGTCCCTATGCTTTGGTCTATTGTTTCAAAGTAGTTATCCCATCCAAATTGATACAACACACTGCTTAGGTGATCTATTTCAACCCAATCAAAAACACTTCTGAAAGAAAACTTAACTTGTAAACCATCGACGAGTTGCAACAAGAAGCTTACAACACAACACAATGCTATAGATCAAAGATGATGAAGTATTACAACAAAGGCGTTTGACCTTATAGCTTCAAGGTTGAGGATTTTATTCTCAAAAAAGTAGAAATATCAAAGAATGTTGGCAACTTGATCGAAATGGAAGAGACCCTACTTCATGTTTAAGATATTGAAACACAACATATATCAACTCGTAGAAATGGATGGCAACAAACTCCCACAACCTTGGAATGCTATAAATCTAAAGATGTTTTATGTATGAAAAGACTTCAAGTTTCCACTGTACTACATCAGGTAAATGAATTTTTTAACTTTTCTATAACTATTCACTTGCACTACTAGAGCATGCCCCCAACTAAGCAAAATGAGTCAAGTGCTCATAGTCAACCCTATAGTGTACCAAAACAACAACAAGCTACCAAATTAAGGTTTCTTAGCCCAACACAAGCAGTCAACCCTGTAGTCAACATGAACAACAGCTTGAAGCCTCTAAATTAAGGCTTCTCAGCCCAATATTAGCAATCAACCCCGTAGTCGACATAAACAATAGCTTCAAACAACCAAATTAAAGCTTCTCAACCCAACACTGGCAATCGACCTCGTAGTCAACATAAATAATGATTTCAAGCCATAAAATTAAAGCTTTTCAGCTTGACATTCCCAATCAACCCTATAGTAGACATAAACAATAACTTCATGCTACAGAATTGAGGCTTTGTAGCTCGAACCAACTTGAAGTTTGCAGTTGACCCCAGTCAACCAAAATAATTTAAGCGCTTTAAGCTAATAGGCTCAATCAAGGACTCGACCCCATAATTAAGGCAAACCTTGTGAAAATATTATGATAATTTGATTAATCATTATGCTCGCGATTAGTTCATTTTTAATCGATCGCACACTTAGTAAATTGCAAAAATTGTTCATTAGCAACAAACTAAAAATTAGACCCTGTAGTTGGAGACAACTTTGTGAGAAGCATTAAGTTAATATGATCATTTCGATAAGAGCACTTGTTCAGTGCAACAACAATAGCCTAAATTGACCCTAAAGTTGACCAATATCTTAGATCAATTTCATTGTGTTTGCATTCGTCGATTCAAATTGACTATGATTCTTGTTTATGGCATTATGTTATCTATGATCAAATTGTTGTTCATCAACGATCCACATTCAACTAAAACAAAGGTATTGAACGAAAAGTAAAACTTATTAGTACACATCAATAAGCCTAAAATGACATTTCATTTAGTTTTTAAGCTTTCAATTACAGTATTGCCAAAAAAAAAGGGAAGAAATTACAAGGAAGTGCTTCACAAGGCAAGTAGATTCATGTAATAAAACTTCAACAATTGCTCAACCTCGCGCCTTCAATTCGAGCACCTCGAGCACCCTTTTCTATGGCTTGATTGAATGGATGGAAACCACAACTAGGTTATCTACCTTTTACTCAAGCCTAGAAGTAGTAATTGGGATAGCATGTAGGGCTAATCAAAATAATCCCACCTCATCGACGAAAAAATCACTTTAGCGGAATGGTAAAAATTGAGTGACGTCGACCATACCATCACGAATTTTGAAGGCAAAGTTATTCACAAAATCAAACTCCTTTGCTACCACAGACAGTTCTTCACCACCTCGGCCTCCTTTCTCTGCGCTTTAATCAGGGGCTTGATTGAGGCATTTCTTGCAGCTCTTCCTTTAGCAACCACCTTATTAAGCTTGGGATACATCTATAGCTATTTGTCTAGAATAGGGTTGATGCAATCTTTATCCTCTGCTCGAAAAGCATAGCCCAGGAGCTTCAGCTATTTCACCGCTTTGTCAAATGCACTCTTAGCGTTATCTAATGAGAACACAATGCTCATGTCCTGAAACACCGAGCATAACATGAATTGCTCCTAAATGGCCAAATTATACCCCGCTATCTAACCTAAATCATAGCCATGCTGTGCGTCTATTCTGGCTTGGTGCAACTGCTCATCTATCTTGCTCTTCCTAGTAATAATAAGGACCAACTGGTTATCCTTCACCATAGGTTGATTGTTGAGGTCCTTAACCTCCTTTGTTAGCTACTCAACCTTAGCCTAAGAAGACTCGAGTTGCACCCTTAACATCTCTAAATCCCTCTTTTGTATAACTGCTCCCAATCGACCAAAGCAAGCTCTGACTCTTATAAAAATGGTAGCCTAGTTGGTTCACCTAAAATATTAAAATTTTGCATGAGTAAACTGTGCTTGACTGGTAAATAATATTCAACAAAATATGCAAATCAACCATACACTTGCCAAATTTATTTGGTATGCTAAAGCTCCGAACACAGTATCCTAGATCAGATCCATGAACTTTCTCTAGTCGGACATAAATAGTTCGGCTATCATCATTTTTAGTAGGGCAATCCCAATTGACCCAATTGACAACATCGAGAGTAAATTATGCATGACTATGAACCACTTTATCTCGAATCAAGGAGATGTCAACTTTAGCAGTTGGAATAGCACATTGTCTTCACATTGCCCAAATAAATCATAACCCAAGGGCTAGCCCAACACTATAATTTTTCCCTTGTCCTTCTCGATCACAACTCTTTTATGAGTAGGACCTCCCTACTCCATCATTTGCCTCTTACCCTAACCAATGGGGCTGCTACACATTGTCGCCACAGGTCGAGCGAGCTATGCACTTAGAGATAGTTGCACAATTTAGAGAGATGGGACCACAACTAGAGTGGCTTCTCGTCAAGCTGCCATAGCCTAGCAGCACTCTTTATTCCTTTATGCTTGGGCTAAAGCTTCTTGCCTTGCACAGTTCATTATCTCCTCACGATCTACCAACACATCAGGTAATAGAAAAGTAAATGATTAAAATCGAACACAAAGATATATGTAAATAAATAAATTTACAAAATCAATAATACTTTTTACCTGGTTGATCATTCACTGGTAAGTTCAGCTATGCTGGTGATAAGCTAGCCAACACCAAACTCCTCTCATCGATAAATACTGCGGCCTCCATCTAGCCATACTCAACTAAATCCCAAATGAAGGTTTTAGGCTAAGTTGGAGTTGAATTACCCAGCATTTCGACATAACCCATCCACCACCCTTTTGAAATATTAAACCCCATGGCCCTCGAACATACAAAAAGTATTTTTTCCACTCTTAGTTGTAGGCGAAAAATGATGTGACCAAAAACTTTTGATGAGGTCGAGCAATGAGGTAATAGAAGCCCAACTCATCGGTGCTGCCCAACTTTTCGGATGTCAAAAGATGAAAGAGATTGGAGAAGTTTGCAAAAAAGGCTAGCTAGTTGAATAAATACATAAGAACTATGAAACTATATGTAGTCAAGAAATAATTTGGTAACAGCTAAGTTATACAAACCTCTAGACCTGTTAGTAGGTCGACTATTGCTGGAGCAAGAGTGAACATAAGGCCATATATAAGAGCTTCCTTGAACAGATTAATGCACTCTTTAGGAGGTTGATGCATCCTATCTTAAGGACTGGGAATGATTAACTCATACTCGGGAGGGACGAGATAGAGCTTTCTAATGTGCGCAAGGTTAACATGAGTGATTTTTGACACTATTTCACTATAATGGTCGGGGGTAAAAAGTCAACCACGATACACCTGCACATGACTCGAGCCAACATCTTCTCTAATAATAGTGCATTTATCGCTCATACTGCAAAAGGTCGAGCTGTCGCTCAAAAAGCTACTTGACGTGTTATCACTACCACCTTTCCCTTAGAGTAGAGTTTGATCTAACCTAGTAGCCTTACTATCACTCACCTGGCTATCCACATCATTGCACACACCCAACATATTTAAGAAAATGTTATGCTTGAAATAAGCTATGAGAAAAACTTATAAGATCTCGACAACCTCTAAGGCACGGAATAGTGAGCAGAAAGCATTGTAAATACAAAACTCGACTAGATGCAAAGCCATGAAAGTGAAAAATGAGCATTTTAACCCTGTCTATTTATAAGAACCTAAGCGCGAAAACCCAAACAGTTGTAATAATACTGTAACTATTGTCTAGCATTTCGTGGGGCTCAATGTAACAAGTGCATTAAATACACTAAATCCTGGTCGATTACCCAAACCTTTGGTGATTAGACCTCACTGCTTCATAGCCTTACTTCCCAATCCTTCTCATTGATGTTCTCAATTAGAATTCGAAAGTAGGGGGCTCATGATATGGGATGGCCCAATAAGCCCAGTCCAATGGTATCAACCTAAGAATTACATATGAAGTAGTTGGCCAGACCCATTTCATCTTCTAGGCCTAATCATGTCATCGACCTCTTATTGTGCAGTGCTGATCTTACCCAATTCAAGCATGGTAGATGAAGGTCAAACTCAGTTGATCGACAATCCTAATGACAGCTAAGCACAGAGGACCGTCTATCCTTTGGCACAGTTGGAGCTTGCTCTAAGGTTGATTCTTTTGTTAACCAGAAAGGTTGACTTACTGTAGAATCCCTTCTGTGCTATATTTAATTCTCTGATAGGTGACATACCTCCGCATTAATGGTGCATACCACTCTTACACTGTCTATCTTACCATGCCAAGCAGGAGGAGTGCCACCTTTGTGTACTATCATCCCTATAAAAGTTGGAAATAAAGCCACCTGAAATTATTAGACCTAATGCCCCTCGTATAGGGACAAGAGCCATTTCTGAATGTCAGGGCATCTTAAACATATCAACCATCCGGGAAAGACTATAAATACCCCATTGCAAACCTCTCACAGGTATGCCATTCTTTACTAAAAGCTCTCACTCTGCTACTCATCTTATCTAGTCGTTTATATACTGACATGAGCATCAAAATGCCATAGTCGAGGGCATCTCAACTAGCCTGATGTTTGCTCTTGATGATGTTTGCTCTTGATTGAATATCTTAGCCCAAGTATCTTTGGAGTTGGACCACTCAACTAGGCTGGTCGATTTTCCCCAAATTCCAGCCTAATCTAGAAAAACTCAACTTTCACCCTTATCACATATATATGTTATTATTTGGTTAATGAGTTGTAATATTTACTGATTCATTTGTTTGAATCGCAAAGTTGAATTTATTTTAAGGATATTACTTTCCATTTATGATTTTTTTTTGTTGAATTAATATATTGAATTTATGGTTGTGGTATGTTTTGGAGGTCCGTGAAAATGTTATTTGTATTGTTATTTATTATTTTATTGGAATGAATTGTGGATGAATTGTCTGTAATGTTGTTTGTGTAAATATTAGTGATTTGTCTTTTACAAGTAGCTTCATATTTAGAAGATTAAATACCATAATACCTAATTGAAATATGTCATTTTTATTTTATGGAACAATCCTCCAATTGAAGAGAGTTATAATCATTTAATTCTTATTGATTAATGATATTTTCTTTCGAATGCGTGCACTTGAAAATTTTAGTGATAATAAATTATGTGAATTGGAGGGTTAGCATATAGGTGTAATGAGTATATTAAAAGAATGTTTGGCTAAACTTATTTAAAATATT
This sequence comes from Jacaranda copaia, assembly GCA_014898725.1. Classification (NCBI taxonomy): domain Eukaryota; kingdom Viridiplantae; phylum Streptophyta; class Magnoliopsida; order Lamiales; family Bignoniaceae; genus Jacaranda; species Jacaranda copaia. The sequence goes on from JACGDI010002003.1 coordinate 22,656, forward strand.
TTATAAGCTCTCTTACATCTTATAAAATATTTTGGAGCTTATGAGATGTTAGATCATATTTTTAAAATAAGTTGTTAAAGTGTTTGGATAAAATAAGATTTTGGAGCTTATAAGATATTAGTGATAGCAATTTTGTAATTAAAATGGTTAAAAATAAATGTACTAGTTAAAATTTTAGTAATAAGTTAGGATCTTCTTACTTTTTTAAAAGAGCTTATAAGATGTTAATATCTTATTTTAGGATCTTACAAGCTCCTTTTTAAAAAAATCTATCAAACATTTTTTTTTATCTTATAAGCTCTTAAACATCTTATAAGATATTTTGAAAAGCTTATAAGCTCACACAAACACCTTCTAAATTTTATTTGATTGATAGGTTGTTGCATGATTGGAGAGCATATCTTGACTTTGTAGGCACTGAAGATTTGTATGAGGAGGTTGTGTGGGAACTTAAGTTTTGTACAATAGATTATGCTAAAAAAATTTATTTTGTGTAAACTAATATTGTTGGATCTTGTATTTGATGACAGGGTTTTAGAAATGGTGCCGTTAAAAATATAGTTTGGATTCGCAATCATGAGGATCTGTAGGCCGCTTGGTAGAAAATGTGTTAGGTTTTGATACCTATATTACGATCTTAGGTGTAGTTACAAAGCTCATATTTTAGTATCACATGACCGGCATTGTAAGCAATATATTATCACAAGTTTCATACTACATACTATGAGATAGCCCAACTCAATAAATTATCAACTTCAGAGAATCCAAACCCAACTAAGCCGAGTCACTAGACCACAACCATTAGGTCAAGTGGACATTTCTCGACCCTACTCAATGAAGGGCTCCAAGCTGCCTAGGTCATTCATTTATTCCTCTGGTTGACCAATCTCTATAGTCGATCACTGTTGACTAGAGAGCTTACTCCTACACTAAATTGTATTCTGACCATATTCAATGTTTTAACAATCAGCGTGTCTCCACATTAATGACGCATTCCATCTCCAATACAACCTCTGCCACCAACTTTGTCAAGAGACATATCTCTAGAGTATAATTCACCCAAGAAAGTAGAAGATGATGCGATCTAGAATAGCACAGGGTTGAGAAATAACCTACAACTTTCAGGTAAGGACAAATGCACTTTACACTTAATAGAGGCATCTTAGACATGTCACCCACCTAGATAATGCTATAAATACCCCATTACCAACCACCCTCCAGGTATGCCATTTGTATTATACCTTTTTACTTTACTGCTCGATTCTCTTACTCGATCTGTATTAACTTGAGCGTTGAAGTGCCTTAGTTGAGGGCACCTCGGCTAGTCTGATGTTTGCTATTTATTGCAGATCTCAGCCCAAGAAGATATTACTACTAGATCATTCGACCTCTCTGATTGAATTAGCCCAAGTACAACCTAATTTACTAAAATAGATTTCAATCTCATCATTTTGGTGCCGTTTATAGGAAACTTGAGATTGCAACTAAAAAAATGGTAAACACCAAGAGAGTCGCATTTGAGATGGAGAAAAATAGAATAACGGTGTCTCCTCCTCCCCTTCAATCTCAATAAAGATTATATGCCCTGAGCTTCTGCGCCTCACCAGAGCAAGTTGTTACCCTCACCATACCTTAGTTAATATAGCTTATAAGTGAACAAATCTCCACCCATATCTCTACTCAACTTTCTGCGGTATTAAATAGGTATACAATTGTGCCCACCCCAGCTGGTAGTGCAACTCCGCAACCACCGCCACCAAAAGAGACATCTCTTTGAGATAATCACAGTCACTCAGAGTCCAGACGCCCACCTACCAAACAAGAAGCAAGCCCTAGCACCTCTATGGAAAAAAGGGGTGACCAGAGCTAAGGAATTGCTGACTTTATAGACTATTACGTTTGACCTAAATGAACCCCACAGCGTGATAAGATCAAATGTTCAAGATTGGACCAACACAAGAAAATGGGCGAATCAGCAAATCACTCACCTGAACCTATTTAGGCCCTGCAATGTGATAGGGCCAAGCGCACAAGGCCTCAGCTCGACCGTAATATGAACTAAGTTGATCAGGAATAGTGGGAAGAAGTTTCCCACCAAGTGCAGTAGCTAAACAAATGCCTCGACAAGATCTCAAGGAGAAATACTGAAAGGGTGCCCAACCTAGAGAGCCCCTAAAGGTCTCTCCAAAAGAGAAAGTTACCATTTATTCAAGAGATTATTGACGGGTGCATTACCATTAATGCCAAGGTTCCGATCGGACTCCTACAGTATGATGGCTCAACTGATCCTAACAAACACCTGATGCAGTTCAAACATATGATGCAATTATATGGACATAATGAATATATCCACATGATGATGTTGGTGACCACTTTTCAAGGTATAGCACTTGATTGGTTTGTCAAGTTGGAACCTTTGTTGATATACTTTTACGACTAATTTTATGATAAATTTCTGTACCAATTCACCAGCTAACGAAAGGTGAAGTTCTGCCACACTGATGATAAACTATCTAGTCATTGACGTCTCATTTGGTTATAATATCATGATTGGTCGACTAGCTCTCAATGATTTCTATGCCATTGTATCAACCTATCACATGAAAATTAAATTTTTGACCCCAGTAGGCATAGGTAAACTGCTATGTAACATCAAGGAAGCCTGAAAATGTTACACCATTTAAGTTTAGTCGAGTGAGCAGAAGCCTTGACTGTAATTAAAGACCTTAGGGTACGCCCCTATAACAAAACCCGATGAGGGCTAGGCTAACAAAAAGATAAAATTGGAAGATACCCGAGTGAAGCCCATCTGGGAGTTCAAAACAGTCAAGTTGGAGCCTGAGAACCCCGATAAGACCACTAGGATCAAAACAGATATGGGCCCTACTTAGAATGTGTCATGGTTAATTTTTTGTGGAGAAATATGGATGTCTTTGACTGGAAGACATCAAAAATCTAGGGAATCAACCCAAGTTTGATCATTCGCTACCTCAATGTCGACCCCTCGTACAAGCCAATCAAACAAAAGATAAGAACCTTCAATGCCAAAAGAAACCAAATCATCAAGAGGGAAGTTAGAAAACTCTTAGATGTAAGCTATATTGTAAAAATTCAATATTCATCTTGGCTTTGTAATGTTGTACTTGTCCTCAAGAATGAGGAACAATAACACATGTGTAATGATTTTACTGATTTGAATAAAGCTTGCCCTAAAGATCCTTACCACCTGCCTCGAATAGATTTACTAGTAGATTCCACAGCTAGTTGTGAATTATTAAGTATGATGGATATATTCAAAAGGTATTACCAGATATTCATGGTCCCCGAAGACAGGGACAAAACCTCTTTTGTATTCCCCAATGGAGTTTACTATTTTTTGGTCATGCCCTTTAGACTCAAAAATGTTGGAACAACTTATCAGATACTGGTCAACTTTATGTTCAAAAATGAAATAGGCAAGTCTATGGAGGTTTATGTCAATTATATGGTTGTCAAGACAGAGAGGGCCAAGGACTATTTACTCAACCTCAACCATACCTTCACCATATTACAAGCTTTTGGCATAAAGTTTAATACAAATAAATGTACATTTGGGGTTTGAAGAGGCAAATTCTTACGTTATATGATCAGTCAACGGGGTATTGAGGCCATTTCATAGAAAATTTAGGCCATGCTAGACATAACTCCACCTCAAACAATTAGAGTATAGTAGCTAGTCGAAAGGATTATCGCCCTTGGAAGATTCATCGCCCATTTAGTCGAAAAGAGCCTACCCTTTTCAAGATTCTCATAAATGCCAAGAAGTTGGGTTTCCAATGGAATGAATAGTGTGATTGAGCTCTGGTCAAGTTAAAATAATACTTTTCCTCATCCCTTATGCTCGCAAAGCCTGAGCTCGAAGAGGTGTTACACATCTACTTGGTTGTTTCAAAAGCATCAATCAGCTTAGTCTTGGTACCAACTAGGGATGAAAACCATCAACTAATTTACTATTATAGTAAGGTGCTCCAAAGATCAAAACATAACTATTGGAGATCAAGAAGTTTGCCCTAGCATTAGTTATTGCAGCTTGGAAGTTGCGATCATATTTCTAATCCCATGCAATGATAGTACTAACAAATTAGCCATTGAAATAAGTACTCTTGAAGCCAGACACATCAAGGAGGTTTACAAAATGGGCTATCGAGTTAAGAGAATTTGACATCACCTTTCAACCCAGAACAGCCATCAAAGCACAAATCTTAGCTGACTTCATTGTCGAGCGGGTCAATCTCCCTAAAAAGAGTAGTGAAACTCCTCTTCTTTGGACTCTACACATCGATGGACCATCGAACATGTCATGAGGAGGAGCAAGAGTAGCTCTCTGTTCCTTGATAGCAAAAGAATATGACTTTACTATCAAACTTAACTACATAGTTGCCAATAACGAGGCTAAGTACGTAGCCCTTCTCGCTAAGATGAGGATAGCACTCAATTGTGGAGTCAAGCACCTAGCTGCCATCACAGACTCTCAATTGGTAATGTAATAAGTTGATAAAAATTTTGAGACCAAGGACTCGATAATAAGTCGATACCTAGTAAAGGTTAGAAAACTACAGCAGTCATTCAAAAAATTCACTCTCAGCTAGATACCTCGATTTGAGAACGAACACATAAATGCCCTATCCAAATTTGCTAGCTCTACCAGAGGCACAAGGGATAGGACAATAACTTTGTTGATTGCCGACAAACCATCAATTGGCCCTCTTGAAGAGAATTGGGTAGGAAGCGTCGGGGAGATAGTTTCTTCATGGAAAGATCTGATAAAGCTCTACTTAAGTCATAGCTCAGTCCCTAAAGATAAAAATGAGACACGTCGCCTTCAAGGACAAGCTGTCAAGTTTGCACTCAACAAATATGGCCAGCTCTATAAAAGGTCAATTTCTATACTGCCTTTAAGGTACCTGGACCTCAACCAGGCTCATGAGGTCTTATAGGATATCAATGCAGGCATATACATGAACCATTTATGGAAAAGATCTCTTGCTCATAAAATCATCAGATATGGATACTTTTGGCTAACCTTACTGAAAGACGGTGTTGATTTCGCTCAAAAATATCCATCATGCCAAGTCCACTTGAACTTCCCACATCAACCTACTACGCCCATGGTTAATGTTCATATGTCTTGGCCATTCGACCAGTGTAGGATCGAATTCTGGGTTCATTGCCAAAGATGACGACTCAATAAAAGTTCATAATTGTGGCAATCAAGTATTTCACCAAGTGGGTCGAGGCTGAAGCTGTCCCAAAAATAACTGATGCAGCTATCAAAAGTTTCATCTAAAAAAATATTATCTACCATTTTGGTCTACCTAATATCCTCATTTCAGACAACGGGACATAGTTTTAGAGCAGAAACACTTGGAATTAATGTGAGGCCTTGGGAAGCACCCAGCACTTTACCTTAATGGATAATCCTTAATCGAACAGCCAAACAAAGGTAATAAATAAAACAATCCTTGACCACTTAAAAACTAGAATACAAGGGATGGGATCGAGCTAGGCAGACAACCTCATTGGGGTGTTATAGGCTTATAGGACCACCCTTCATACAGTGATAGGTCACAGCCCTTACACAACTTGAGTGATCTACTTCAACCCAATCAGAAATACTTTAGAAAGAAAACTTGACATGGAGATAATTGATGAGCAAAGATAAGAAGCATATAACACCATACAGCGCTATAGATCAAAGATAGCAGAAAATTACAAACAAAGAGTCAAGCTACGCCGTTTCAAGGTCAGAGACCTTGTTCTCAAAAAGGTAGAAGTATCTAAGAATATTGGCAAACTTAACCCAAAATGAAAGGGACCCTATACTATCGTGAAGGTATCAAAGCATATTGCCTATCAACTTGCCAATGTCAATGGGGATGAGCTCCCTCGCCCATAAAATAACATCAACTTGAAGAAATGTTATGTATAAAAGTGCATTGTAATCATCTTTGTATTCTATGATATAAATAAAGTTCTAACAACACTACTATCATCTACTCATAATGTTATAGGCATGAACACTCCTACTTGTTAGTTTCAAGTCGATCCTATAGTCGACCTAAGAAGTAGTTTCAATTAGAAGAACAAAAGCCTCTCAATCAAAGTTTAAGGTCAACCCCATAGTTGACCCAAAAACAGCTCCAAGCTACCAAACTATGGCTCCCAAGCCAAAGCTTCAACTCAACCCCGTAGTCAATCCAAAAGTAGCTTCAAGTTTCCAAATCAGGCTTCCAAGCCAAAGTTTCAAGTTGACCCCATAGTCGACCTAAAAATAGCTTCAAGCTGCCAAATTAAAGCTTCCAAGCTAAAGCTTCAACTCAACCCTATAATTGACCCAAAAGCAACTTCACACTGTCAATTTAAGGCTTTTCAAGCCCAAACTATGAAGTCGACTCAAAAGTAGCTTCACGTCACCAATTTAAGGCTTTTTAGCCCAAACTACGTAGTCAAACCCACAGTCGACCAACAAATCAACTCCTTGCTACAAAATTAAGAAACTTCAAACTCAACTAGAGTAATAAAACTCAATTATAAAGTTAAGGGAAATTTTAAAATATAACATCAAAAGTATTTTGATGAGATCATGTGTATGGGTTTTCTTGTTAATTAACTTGGTTATCAACCTTGCATTTGTAATGAGACAGTTGTATTTGACAAGTAAACTGTAAAATTGATTAAATGCACATTAAGCAGAATAACAGTCACATTTCATTAAACGAAATATTCATTACAATGGAAAGACAACCTTAATCAAGAGAAAGAGAGAGAAAGAAGAAAAGCTTTCAACTCTGGCTTAACCCAACACTCTCCGCTTGACCTACTTGGGTACCCTTCTAAACATCCTAGTTAGGCTCAAGCATTGCTAATGTGAAGGGAAGAACTGTCTGTGCTAGCGGCAAGAAAAGTAATGTCATCAGCGAAGGTAAACTCCCTCGCCAGATTAGCAAGTCTACTCTCGACCTAAGTTTGCTTCTGTTGAACAGCCGCCACGGGCTCAACCGAAGCGTTGGTCGCAATGTCCCCTTTCGTGCTTTTATTGACCAGAGTCTCCTCGAATTCAAGATAATGTTGTAGCTTCTCATCCAAAATCTACCTTATTTTACCTTTGTCCTCAGCCCAAAAGGCACAGTCCAAGTGTTTGAGTTGCTTGATTGCCTTCTCAAATGCCATGCAGGTGTCATCGATCAAGAAAACCACACTTGCATCTTGAAAGGTTGAGCTGAGCATAAACTGCTCTACTATCTCCCTTTACATCAAAGAAAGCTACCGAGAGAACGCTACTTGGGCCTCCTCGAGCGCAGCAGTACGACTGACTAATCGACCAGAAGAGTAGCTCACTTATATATCCAACTAAGCTTTTTTCAACACCAAATCCATTCGACTCCTCTCTTCCACGACCTCGACCAACTATTGGTCTTTCATGTCAAGCTATTCCCGAAGATCAGCCACCTCCTTGGTCAGTTGGTTTACCCAAACTTGTGAAGATTCAAGCTGAACCTTTAGAGTCTCTAGGTCTTTTCCCTTCCGCAGTTCTTTCTAATTAGTCAAAGCTAACTCCAACCTCCGGTAAAAGTGATATCCGAGCTAGCTCACGTAAAATTGAGGTTATCATTAAATAATGCAATGGACTAAAGGAAACATTCAATGAAAAAATAATTAACCTCACACTTACCATATTGTAGTGGTATGCCAAAGCTTGGAGCACCCCGATCTGGCTTAGGTTTATAAACTTTTGTTGGTCGGAGTCAAAGAGCACGACCACCATGCATTTAAGTGTGTTGACGCTCGTTGTCTCCAATGATATAATTGAGCTTGAATTTGTCATCTTCATGGTAGGATTAGCCCCAAATTAGGGCGACGGTAACCTAAGTATTTGAAATAAAACCTCATCACTATGCCTGCCAAATGGGTTATAACCCATGGCAAACTTTTGTTTGCCTTTGTTGTTTGTCATCCTTTTGGGCGTAGAGCCTTCTTGCTTAGCCATTTGCCTCTTACCCTAACCCACAGGGATTCTACGAACCTCCTTCATTAGTTGAGTGGGCTGGGGCGTCTGTTCGATCTGTAGGATGGTGGTCGAGGGTACTACCTCTGCCACAGAAGCTTCGTCTCGTCGAGTGGCCACCCGATGGTGCTTCTCATTTCTTTGTGCCCTAGCAAAAGCTTCTTGCCTACCATGAGCCATGATTTCTCTCAATCTGCCAATAAAAGACAATCAAAAGTGCAATTAAAGTCGAGTAGAAAGAGTAAAAATATACTATTATCGCAATCAACAAGAATTTCTACCTAGTTGGTCACCCTCAGGCAAGTTCAGCTCGGCTAGCAACAAGCCAGCTAACACCAAACATCTCTCTTTAATCAGAATCGAGTCCTCAATTTGGCCAAACTCAACCAGGTCCTAACTGAAAGTATTAGGCCAGCTCGGGGTTTGGTTTTCTTGCATCTCGACGTGCCCCCTACACCTCCTTCTCAGAATATTAAACTCACCAAGCCCTCGAACATACAAATAATATTTTTCCACTCTTAACCATATGACAAGGATGGGGTAACCAAGAATTTTCGATGCGGGCACATCGTTAAGTAAAAAATCCAAACTCTTCGGTGCTACCTAACTTTTTGGAAATGGAAAGGTGGAATAAGTTTGAAAATTTGCGAAGGAAGCTGATTGGCTAAATAAGTGCATCAGCATGATGAAACTATATATAGTAGCAAAACAGTTAGACAAGAGCTAAGTTATGCAGACTTTCATGCCCCCTAAGAGGTCGACTATAGCAGGTGCTAGCAAGAACATAAGTCCATATCTAAACCCCTCCTCAAACACTATAATACACCCCTTCGAAGGTCAATGCATCCTACCCCACGGCCCAAGCATTAGAAGTTCAAACTCCTCAGGAATATGGTAAAGTTCTCTAATACGAACTAAGTCAGTAGGAGTAATTTTGGAAACTATCTTACTATAATGATCAAGTGTGAACAATTGACTATGCAATGTTGGCACTTCACTCAGGCTAGCCTTGCCCCCAGAGACAGCCCTCTCATCACTTGAGCTACTGAAGGTTGAGCTATCACTCAACGAGCTATCAAATGTGCTCTTATCCCTAACATCCCCACAGAATTGGGCACCCTGGGACATAATGTCCTCACTATCTGATGAACTCGACATGCTTAAAATATAAATGAAGCAAAATAGAAACTAGTAGAAGAACTTACAAGTTTTCGTTGAAAAGCTCTAAAACACAAAAAGGAATTAAGAGCTCTGAATGCAAGAATCAACCAGATCGAATTTAGTAAAATGTAAAATAGATATTTTTACCACACCTATTTATAGGCATTCAGACGTGAGAACCCAAACGACAGTAATAATTGTACAATCGTCCTTTGGAGCTTCATATACCTCAATGTAACAAACGCATTAAATGTATCAAACCTGGTTGAATATTTAAAAACCTTGGTTGAGAATTCAAAAATCTTGGTTAATAGTTCAAAAACCCCAGTCGAAGGTGCATAACCATCAATTAGCTATCTACCCCCTGTTCTTTCCCCTTAACAAGCTCAATCAGGACTGCAAGTTGGGGGGCTCATGATACGGAATAGCCCAACAGACCCAACCCAATAAGTCACCGACTCTAGAGAATCCAAACCTAATTAGGCCAAGTCACTCAACCACAATCATTAGGTCAAACGGACAGTTCTCGACCCTACCCAATGAGAGGCGCTAAGCAGCCTAGGTCATTTATTTATTCCTCTAGTTGACCAATCTCTATGGTCGATCACTGTCAAACAAAGAGCTCACTTTTGCACCAAATCATATCATAACCACATTCAATGTTCAGACAGTTAGCGTCCTTCCACATTAATGATGCATGCTACCTCCAGTACCGCCTCTACCACCAACTCTGTCAGAATGCATGTCTCCAGAATACTATTCACCTAGAAAAGCAGAAAATGATGCCACCTGGAATAGTATAAGGTTGAGAAAAGACCTACAACTCCCAGGTAGGGACAAAAACCCTCGACATTTGATAGGGGCATTTTAGACATATCACGCACCTAGAGAAGGCTAGAAATACCCCATTGCCAACCACCCTCTAGGTATGCCATTTTTACTATACGCTCTTACTCTACTGCTCGATTCTCTTACTCAACCAATACTAACTTGAATATTAAAGTGTCTTAATCAGGGGCACCTCGACTAGTCTGATGTTTGCTATTAGTTGTAGATCTCAGCAAGAAGATATTACTACTAGATCATTCGACCTCCCTGATCGAATTAGCTCAAGCACAACTCAATTCACTAAAATAACTTTCGACCTCATCACCACATTACCACAATATAATTGTTCTTTGGATTGTTGTAAGAAGGGCTATGATATAGTATTTTTCTTTATAAATTCGATATGTTTTTTTGTAATTGATGTTTACTTTAGACGATAGAGCAAGTCTAAGTTCATTTTGTGATCTGAATTCTACAGATTCCTTGCACCTTTTGATAAGATGATTTTAGCATAAGAACTTCTATTGGGCTTTTCGAAAATGTTGGCATGTAATCTAGGAATTTAATCTTCAACTAGAAATATGTGTATAATTAATTGCACAATCAGAGATAAGGAAGAATTGCAAGTAGAGATGTGATAACGGTGATGTGTTCGTAGGAAAAAATGGAGGTAGTTGACGGCCCTGATTTACAAATACATAGTGGATGAGGGTCACTATCTAGCAAAGCCATTTTAGTGTGATAGGATGTCAAGCGTAGAATATGAATTATTTGGTGACGTGCTCATACAAGACGAATACATATTATTTTTCATTTGCATTGTTCTGGGGTGTCAATAATCTTTATTCTATGTATGTGTTTGGTGGTACAATTTTATAAAATAAATGTATTGAATCGTAATATTGGTTGCTAAGAATACTTTTAGATACAATGAAAGAGAAACATCTGGTGGTGATCCTAACTAATCAAGGTGCAACAGTGCGTGTCGCTATTCTCAATGAACTCCCTATTTGTCCTCAATTTTGTCCAAAGTTCGTGTCGCTATTGAAAAGCGACATACGGTGCAAGAACTTGAAGAATGCTGGTCTAAATTGATTAAACATTGTCTAGTACAAGACCATTCTTAGGTGACTGATATGGCAAAAATTGATTATAATGACAATTTGGTAATTGATCAAAAATGTCATTAAATTTAAAATTAATTAATTAAATAAAAAAGAACAGAGATCCCAAAGAATAAACCAAGCTTATAAAGAAGAGCTAAAAAACCTTAATGAGTCTAAACCCATCGAAATTAAAAAAAAAATATAAATATTGACTTTCAAAAAAATTTTGGGTATAAGAAATCATCCACAAAAAATCAAAAACTCAAATGACATTTGAGAAGAAGATTTTTCTGCACATGTTCTAGAGAAAATGAATTGACATACTGCTGTTTTTTAAATAGGACCTTACTTTAATTCCAAGCAGCATCAGTTATAACAGATTTTATTTCTTTCCTATATTGAAATTAATTAAAATTTACTTTCAATCAAATGAATTAAAATTAATATTATTATACAATAAATTATATCATTTGTTTTTAACCAAAATAAATATATTAACTTGGATTCATTGGTAAATGTTTAATTTTAGTAAGCACTTGCTGAGTATATACAAATAAATTATGACGTATGTAACTTTTTGTAATAATTTTTATAACTCCCCTTAATCAATATCATTTATGTAACTTCTCATTATATTTTGTAGTAGTTATATTTTTTAATATAATTATGGATGGACACGTGCGCACATATCATATTGAATAAAAATTTAACCAAGAGCCATATTTGTAACACTTATAAAAAATTTTTCAAGATATATCTAAGCTACAACCAAAATTAAATAAATTTAAATTATATATTTGCTGATATGTGGACAATGTGGCCACCCAATTGTCTTCCAAAACGAAAAGAAGCTTTGGATTCAAAATACACATCTACGGACGTAAGACTTCAGATATACTTTTTTCCGAGAAATGATAGTGACAAATGGATATGTGATTGATGGTAAAAAAAACAATGCAATGATTAGTGTTCATTTGGTATAATGTACTAGCATTACACCCATTCTTTGTACAGATTTTTAGAAGTATTATATATTAATAAAATTGTTGAATTTAAAGTATAATTGAAAATAACAATATAAAAATCAAAATATTGCAAAAAAAGATTGTCAACTAATGAGTAAAATTAAATATTACTCTAGTATATCAAAATTTAATATTTAAAAACTAATATATAAAAATATTAAAGAATACGAGATCTTATATACATAATATCATGGAAATTGAATTTCAAAATTATTTAACAAGAAGGTAAAAGGGATTCAAAACTCCCAAAAATAAAAGCATATATGATTGTATACTTTATAAAAAATATATATTATAAAATCAATAACTAATAGATAGTTGCATTAAAAATAAAAATACATGAGAATGATAGAGCACAAGATAGACAGCTTAAGAGTTATTAGAAAAAACTTAAAAATTATAATACTTTAAGATAGCTTTAGATTTAAAAGATTATGAGTATATATATATATATATATATATATAAAGTTGAAACTTAAAATATAAAGAATTAGATAATGAATATGTTGTACAAAATTTGAAGAAAATATTATATATAGTTTTTGAAAAAAAAATTAAGTCATTACAAAACTAGGATACTAAAGATTAAAAAAATCAAAATAAATTTATAAAATAATTATAAAGTTAAAATCTATATTAGAATATAAGTTAATAAGAAATATTTTTAATTTGACTCATAGCTTAGTTATCGATTAAGTGAAGAAAAGAGTTTCACACTAGCAATCAAAGTTAAAATAATATTAAATTGATAAAGCAATTATAAATCAAAATTTATTTTACAATAGGAATTAATGAGGGGTTATAAGGATGAAAAATAAATGTAAAAAGAAAATATAAAAAAATAAATTATAAATTTTTATGTTTATTGTAGAATTTTTTGTGTAAATATAATTGGATCTTTATATTATATATATTGCTCAAATAGAACAAAAAAAGTAAATAACAAAAGAAGTTGTTAACCTTTCAAGCAAATGAAATTTAAAAAAAATAAAATTAGATATATTTTGATAGATAAATTATGCCCAATGTTGTAAACTTAAAAAATTAATGAGTGTATTTTCTGTTGATACAGCCATCTCACAATTTCTTTCAAATAGCTAAAGAAAGATTAAGAATTTATACTGATGAAGTAGTATATCAAATTCTTAAAAAGAGTTCGAATTATGCATACCCATACAAACACAACTACATGGATGGATAAAAAATAAAAATTAAATGAAATAATTTTAAAATTATAAATATTTAAAAAGAGAAATGAATTTTAAAAATATTAAAATCAAAGAATAGATTTCATCATATAAAATTATAAAATTGGATGAAAAGAAAAGAGAATTCAAAATTACAAAGATTAACAAAAAAACTGATAACTTGATTCAAAGAATGAGTAAAAATATACTAAATATAGAATAATTTAAATAAAATAAAAATTAAATGACTGAATATATTGATGGTTGAAGAGAGAATTGTAACTAACATAAATGTAACAAAATTAAAAAATATTTAAAACAAGTGATATATCACATCCATAGAATGTAAAATTAAATGAACAAAAAGAAAATTTAAAAATAAAACTAAATGAATTTGAGAGCGATTATAAGTCTAAGAGGGGGGTAAATTAGACTTAAGGAATTTTAATGCAGTGGAAGTTTATCACTTAAATATTTTTTGGCCTTTCAAAATAATTTAAGTCTTTTACAGAAAATAGTTTTAGTTACTTATTGGAATTTGCAAATACTAATTAAACAACCAATTAGATCCGTGATAAATAAAGCAGTAAAAATAAAGTAAATGGACGCTTGTATTTATAAAGGTTTGACAAGCCTACTCACCTACCTAAACTTTCATTTATGATTTTGAACATGCCAAATCAAGTAAAACATAAAAATGTTTTACAGTTAAGTACAATAATTTGACAGAATGAAAGTTAAGGATCAAAAACATCCTAGTAGGGTGAAAATCAGCTCTTCACAAAGAGTTAAATCAAAATCCCGAACAGAATAAGGTAGATTATAGAGCACTATGGAATCAGCTGCTTTGTGAACAGATTTGGGGGTACTCCTACTAGTTTCACTTGAAAAATCTATGTGAACTGATGTACGAGTTGCTGCCACTCCATACAACAAGCTCTAAACTCTCCTTCCAGACCGAAACCCAGAACAGTGTAGAAAATTTTAAAGAGCACCGCTCTACCAGTTTCTTCATTCAGAGGTCTTTATAGCAATCAAGTGCCAATTTGTTCTCTTCATGGGGTCTCTCAATAGCAAGTAAAAATTTCATCCCTCTTCACCACTAGGTTCTTTGAGACACAAATTACCTTATCCTCGTCTTCCCAAGGTTCATTGAAGGCAAGCTCCCCTTGACTTTCTTTATCACAAGGTCCCTCAAAAATTCATGTAGAGTAAAAAATTAGCAATACTTAAGCACAAAATATGTATGAGAGTATCATACAACTCTTAAGACACTTAGCAAAGTTTTTTTCCCAACTAAGTGATCCACCCAAACGATGCTGCATATTCTATTATTTATATACTCATGTCCAGTGGCTATAAACTTTTAATTAGGTAAGTATCCATTGGAATCAAATAAGAAAACAAGCCATTATAGTAAAAATCCATTAGCACCATGAATTGTGGATTTATCAATAAGTACAACAAGATTGATTTCTTCCTAAATTATAAAAAATATGAATAAGATCTTTAAGAGATCTTTTAAATATGGAAAGTATGTTCTAGCGTATAGACAAATTCCAGTAGATAATTAAGAAAAGAATAATTATAGCATCTAAATCATATAAATTTATTCAACAAGCTAAAGATGCAAGATTTAGAGCCAAGAATGATATAGTTTCCTAGTATGAAAGATATGAGAATCAATCTAGATAATCTTCATGAAAAAGGTAAATCAAATTCCAATTATTTATAGAAAGTAGATTCCAAACGAGACTTATGAGTTCTCTGTAAATTATTTGAAGATAATTTAATGTTTCCATTCAAAAAAATGCTCATTCCTTAAATCATTAAAAGGCTATTAAATGGGAAGAAGATAATAGAAAAAGAAAGAAAGCTATTAGTCAATCATTCCAAATATTACATTCATTAAGTCTGGCCATGATAAGCACATGTTCAAGTTCAGCAACATGATATTTCTACCATAAATAAGAGATATGATGTGCTTAATCAAATATAAAGAAATACTGCCAAAATATACAGAAAGATAAGTTCCAAATGGTATAAGATATTTTCCAGACAATATAAGACAAGTTCCAGTAGATTTTTGGGAATAATTTACATCAATTATGCAGCAAATATTGTCATAATCAAAACTCAAAATCATCTAAGGTGGGGTTAACAGAATAGGTGGCTTAAACTAAGTATAAACTAAAAGATATAAAAGTTTACAAATTTAATAACAAATAAAGCTCAATGATAAACTTTGTTTATGGTTGAAATGAAAATTATAGGTATTGAGATCCAAAATATTTCTTCCATCATGTAACATATCTAAATTAAACAAATACAAATGAAATGAAAAATGTGAACAATGAAAAAATTAAATAAATAATTTGAAGAATGAAATAATAAAGCACACAAAGAGAGAGGAAAAAGTGCTAGAAATTGAGATGAAATGACTTTCAAAATACTCTATATATAATGAAATAGATATAAATTAGTTATTAAAGATAAAAGAAGAATTATGAGAAAAACTTGTTGAGAATAAAGATGAAAGGGATTTTGTAGATACAATGTATTCATTTTTTAGCAATAGAGATAAAGAATGATTTGTTCCAATCAAAAAAATGATTCGAAAAATCAAGACATTTTAAGTGGAATAAATAATAACAAATTAGTAACCAATAACCAAAAAAAAAATTTAATTTAATTAAAAATTTACAATTTGATCAAAATTGCACAAATGTAGGTCCCAAATTATTGTGTTTTATATATTAGTATAGATATAATGATATAGATATAAATTGGTTACTAAAGATAAGAGAAAATTTATAAGAAAAACTTATCAAAATATAGAGTTCAAACAATTAAGAAATCTTTCAAATATTGAGAATAAAGATGAAAAAATTTTTGTAAATAAAACACATTCATTTTTTTATATTAGAGATAAATAAAGAATGATTTGTTCCAATCAAAAAAATGATTTCAAAATCAAGATATCTTTAAGTGGAATAGATAATATCGAATTAATAACCAATGACTAATGAAAATTTTTAAATTAAATTAAAAGACTCAAAATTATAAAAATTTAGAATTTGATTAAAATTGCACAAATGCAGGTCTTACATCGTTGTGCTATATATAATAGTATAGATAATATGAGGTTGTGATTAATTTTGGAATTTCCTATGAGATATGTTTATCATAATGAGTCTAGTTGGGAGAATTGAGTTTTATATTTTTGTAAGAAATATTATATATTTATGAAGTGAAAATTATATATTTAAGTTAATTAAATGACCTATTTTTTCATTCGCATTGTGATTTTATTTTTTGATTAAATTTATTTAATAAAAGTAACTAGTTCTTAGTCAGCGCATGACCAAGCGATAAATTTGAAATTTATTATACTTAATTTTACCTATAATTTGGATATTAATAATTTATTTAGACATTACAAACGTAATGATTAAAAAAATACTAAGAATTTTATTGAATATAATATAATTGATAATATATCTAAAACGAACAAAAAAATATATTATATGAATATGGTTTATATATCACCATATCAAATCTCATGTGCTAGTGCATTAGTACTATTATTTTAGATGCAATTCTCTCAATTTATGTAGATAGGAAAATTAAATATACTAAACAATCATAATTATCTTTTAATAGTGTGACTTACTTAAGAAATTTTACAATTTATTTGTTGCTTATTAAAAGTGTAGAAACATATTTATGTGGAATATTAAGTCATCAATTTCTTAATAAAGAGTTAAAATGTTGAAAAATGGATATAATTCTACATTAATTTTCATATATGTTCTCAATTTAAAGAAGTTTTTAGGATTTCATTATTTTTATACTGATAACTTTTAACAACATCTATAAACTCTAAATATTAATTTTATGTTATCAAAAATTTTAATTTACATCATTTTAGTTTTTGAGCAATTTAATGAGGGACAACTCATTTTTAATTATTTAAATTAAATATTTATAGGGGACATATATGGTACACATAATGAAAATTTTTAAAATCTTTATGACCTCTTAAATAGCTACAAATGATATTAATTTTTATATGTATCAATAAATCATTTTAAACAAGTTGTATTTACATTTTGTACATATATTTTTTATATTTTTTGCCTATAATAATTCATAAAAATATATTTTTATATCTACAAATACTAATATTTGGATTAATGGTGTCAGATCAAACAAATTTAAATTGAAAGTGTGTATCGTACAAATTATTCATACAATTTATAGTTATAAATGATATTTATGAGAAATTGATATTTTATTTTGAATTAAATATTGAAAACTTATTTATTATTTTATGACCATTAATTTACATAATATACGATATTTAAAGTATTAAAAGTAATAAAATAACTACTTAAATATAAACAAATAAATTTTATTCATCAAAGTTATATGAAATATTAAAAAATATTTTAAATTATAAAAGATTGCATGCTACAAATCACTGAGGGAGTGTTTGGTTATGTTACCCCATAACAATTTGTTTTGGGAAAACATAACTAAGTACACACTCATTTTCCCTTTAAAATATTTAAATAAATTTTTCCAAAATATCTTTTTATATCCTTCATTATCTCCAAAATTTTTAATTTTCCAATATATACATGCTTATATAATACATATCATATATATTTTATTATTATTCTTACAGTAAAAAAAATTATTCAATTTTATTTTTACCTCAAAATTCTAACAAAAAAGTATTGATTTGATTATTACAGTAAAAAATGTATCCTTCCCCCAAAATATAAATAAATATACCAAAACTCCACAAAATAAATTTTTACCTATTTTCTAAAATATAACAAAAAATTCATTACATTTCCTAACACAATTTTCATATTTTTCAATCTCACTTTCAACATTCATTCTCCTAAAATGCATATTAAAATCACACAAAAAATATTGTCACACATTGCCTTACAAAATTGATGATCAAATACAAGGGATGGAAATAGGCTAAGCCAAGCTAAACTTTTCTCCTAAATTACATATTAAAATCACACAAAAAACATTATCACACATTGCCTTACTAAATTGATGATCAGATACAAGGGATGGAAATAAGCTAGGCCAAGCCAGACTTTGGCTTAAATATGCCATGCTCGTTATGCAAATAACAAGCTTAAATCTGATCTATTATCTATTATAGGTTTTTTTTTAAGGTTCAGTCTAACCTTTTTAAAAAATTCAAAAGCCTTAATCTGGCTTAAAAACGCATGTAAAAGCTTGTTTTCTATTAAAATTTTAATTAGGCTTAAACACGACATAAATCTATGCTTTTAATAGATTCAAATTTGTAACAGACTTTAATATATCTAGTTATTTGATAGGCCTAAAAGTTGTGTAATGAAAGAAATATATATATATATATATATATACAACAGCCAAAAAGATAAAAAAAAAGAAAAAGAAAAAAACAGGTTTATAGCACTAAAAATTAAAATTAAAGCATAAAATAATTGTATATAAATAAAAATTATATGGATATAAGGCCTAAAAGCAAACTAATCCACTTTCGTCAAATATTTAATTAAAATGTAAAAGTTATTTTATATTAACTTGTTAATATATAATATAAATATAATTATATTATATTATATAATATAAAGAACGATGAATGGGCCCGTTAATTGAATTTGTGGATTTTTAAAAGAGTTTAAATTTAATTTATTTAATTAAAAAGATTATGTTTTAAGTTTTAATTTAATATTTTTATTAAATAAATTAGACTTAGTCAAATCATATTTAAACTAGACCATAACTTCTAGACGGACAGTCTGACATATTCCCACCCAATCATGTACCAACCTGATTATTTTATACTTATTTATGGATGCAGTCATATTTTGGGAACTTTTTTCTCTAACCAAGCGCATAGATATCCGTGAAGGTCGACAATGTCATTAAATTGCTGACAGCAAAATCACTCTGGACACTGGGACTGGAAATGGCAATTACACGCAACCGTCAATTTAACCTAATAAGAAAATTGAGTTAAAAGATGTGCCCAATAATACAGTAGTTGTAATTAAAAAATTTGTTTGTGTGTCATTTATTAACAAAATAGCTTTTAACCAGTGCACTGAAGGGGCATTTGTTGTAAATTTGAAGATTCAGATTTTTTCAATTATTTACTTCTAGGGATTATAATTTTACATTGATGATATTTAACTTAATTTATTGAAATCTTTAAATATGGAATAAAAAAATATTTACTGACTATGACATTAGAATAAGATTTTTCAATAAAACCTCATTTCAAAAAATACTGACGGTAGTTTTCTTTTATTCCCTTCCATTTCTCTAGGTTTTTTCTTCTCCTAATATTTACTTTTTCCTTTTTCCTTTTTCCTTCAATTCTTTTGTTTTGTCATATTTACTCTTTTTATTTATACTATTAATAAAATAAATGTAATAAAATGTATAAGAGGACATAGTCGTAACATGTAAAAGAAACATTGAATATTTTACATTTTTTATAATCTTAAATTTTTTAGCACAATGCAATAACACATATAGTGTGCCAAAATTTGCTAGTACATATAAATGGGCTTGTGATGACATTCATAAAATCAAATTGTACCTCACTGTAATTGAACTCCAGTGGACTTCAAAAGCCCACTCATAAATCGATTCACACTGTCCACGACCCCTAGGGGTGTTGAACGTACTATAAATAAAGTCGCTCCGCTCCCCCACTTCCAGCCCTCGCTGCCTCATTAAACATATCAACAAGAAAGGTATATATCCTCTATTACGCACGGCGTCCTTTCGCATCGCCTAATATACTCAAGGCATCCTTCTCCAGACCATTAATCATCTTGATAGGGTTATCGCGAACTTGCAGCATGCCGCCCAGGGAAATTTTAAATATCATCATTTAAATTGCCAAATTAACATAGCGAAAACTTCATTCTCACTTCTGCAGTATAGTTGTGACTAATCAGAGGCCCGACGACCCAAACTACGTTTTCACCATGGAACAGTTGCTGCCACACCCTGATTCGAAAAAGTTGTACGATCCTGATTGCCTCAATTTTTTGAAATACCTGAAGATTATGGACGGTAAGATTGTGCTTGAAGACAAAGAAAGGGGGATGTATGTTAAGTATGAAGCTTCAGACAGTGAAGATGATTCTGTGGACGGAATGAGTGTTCTTACCACTGAAAATGCTGCACATACAACACATGTCCGTGGGGAGCACGTTACTGCAGATGATGAGGGTCAGTCGAATGAGGGAGCCACAAGCATGATTAGTGGTGACAAGTCCAATGTCGTTTCTTCAGGCCTCATTTGTGAGGATTGAATTTTCAATCTCCTGTGCTAGGGCTTTTCATTTTCAATTTCATGCTAGTTTGTTATGTTTTCGGCTGTACGATGGCTTAGTGGTGGTCGTGGTGGTGTCGAACTTGACGATGATGTTCTTGCGATCATGATGTTCTCAAGTATGTTTCTTTTATGGCTGCCGGGAAATACTTCTCCGTGAAAATATTTGTTTGTTAATCCGACTGAACTACACCCTGTTTTCATACTTAAAAGTTAGTTATTATAATTTCACGGATAATTATAACTCTAATTGCGTATTTCAGAATTTATATTTAACCCGTTTTCATAAATATGATTGATTTATCGTGCTACAAGATTTTGATCATTTTATATACCAGATTCAACTACCTTCTATTCATTCATGTTCCGGAATATTAGGCAATGTTTGTTTTTTTGTTTTTGTGTGTGTGTGTGATTTTAAGACTGTGTTATGGGATAATGAATGTTGAAAGTAAAATTAGAGAATGTAAAAGTTGTAATAGGGAATGTAATGTATTTTTGGTTATATTTCCAAGATAATTAAAAATTGATTTTGGTATGATTGTTTATGTTTTGAGAGAGATGGTTTTTATTTAGTTAAATTAATATTTTTTTTGTTGAGTTTTTAGGATGAAAGTAGAATTAAATGATTTTTTTATTATTAGAATAATAAATATATATGATGTGTATATATAATATATGTAAGTATATATTAAAAAAAGGAGAAGTTTTGGGATAATGAAGGATAAGATGAGGTATTTTGATAACCCAAAATAAAATGAATGTTTTAAAGAGAAAATAAGAATATGTTTGATTACCTTTTTTCAAAACAACTTTGCTCCGAAGAAATATAACTAAACATTTCCTTAAGTATTGACCATCAATATATCCATGTTATAAAATTATCTCATATGGTAATTTACATAATTATATGAAGATACATTTGTCTAATCGTAATCAATTATTCCGTTAAACATTTCATTTTTTTAGCTATAGTCAAAATATCCTATTTGCCCCCGAAACAATCATCAAAATTTCCAAACTACTCTTTAGAATTTTTCATCCCAACCATCATTGTCTATGGTGCTTCTTTATCTCTGTTGCAATAGCATGAGCACATTGGTTAAGCCACTGTTGAACAAACAAATCAAAAAAATCATATGAGATGGAAGAAGAACCATGCGAGGTGGTGCTACTTGGAGATATGATGGAAAAGGAAAAAAAATTAATAAAAAATAGGAAAAGATGGCAAATATAGAGGACAGAATGTCAAGAGGAAAGAAACCCTAAGAAAAATAAGAACAATAAATACAAGAAAAAAATCATGGAAAAGAACAGGAGAAATAAAGAGAGGAGAAGAAACATGAAGCAAGCTAAGAAGAGAAAATGACAGAGAAAGGGAAAGAACGAAAGAAAAATAAAAAATGAAAATGACAAACTGTAAAAAAAAGTAAAAGAGTATGTTGAAGGAAAAAAATAAGAGAAAAATAAAAGATAGAAAAAAAGATGAATTAAAACAATTATTACAAGGGATATTTTAGACAACATAATTTTGGTCACATTATTTCATCCATCATAATAAACATATGCCTCGTTTGATACAATGTATTAGCTTTTATAATAGACTCTAATGTTGAGCTATCACATGTTTGATACAATGTATTACATTTGTAGGTCGGTCTGCAAATTTTTAGGGGCCCACAACTATTGCAGATATTAGCCGTTATTCAAATAACATTTCTTGACCTGAGATTAGCTAGTTGTGGCCATGTTTTTGAAACAAAGTTGAAATTGAAAATTACATTACTCTTCTCCATGCCAAATTATTCCACCCCAAATTCAAACCCAATAAGAAATTACCTTCTGCGCATGACAAAGTGAATGAGCCCTAATTCTCTGCCAAAGTTTGACACTTTCCCTATTGCCATTCCTCTCCTAGATTCGATACAAATAACTGACATATAGCAACCGAAGAAGTTGCTATTTGGTTCTGGATTACACTTCCACTCCTATTTTCTTTTTATTTTTTTCTCCCGTTTGTTCTTCTTCTTTATTTAACGGGTATTGTTTTGTTTGTGGTTTTATTTCCCAGCTTGTTACAAACTAAATCTTACTACTCTTACCTTTCTACTGTTGTTTTGACCTGTTGATTGTGAGGGTTAGCTACGACTTAACAATTGCTACCTTGATGCATCTTACATGGTATCGATGTTTATTTGTTTAGTTATTTTTCACTTCAAGTTTGCTTCAATTATTTATGAGTTGGTTGTCTCCTAATTTTAGTGAGTGGCATAAGATTAAGGATTTCAGTTCCTTTACCCTAACAAAGATTGTTCCTCTACCCTAACAAAGACTGCGATGCTAATGCTTTTGATCAATAGTTGACCCAGTAGGGCTAATTTTAAGTTGTTTGGTATGGAATATTCCTTTTTAGAAATGCGAGTATTGTGTCTGTTATACACCACAACTAGGATGAAACTATATATAGGATTTGTACTTTCTTTTGTCACTCATTAATGTTAATAGCTGTAATCAAATGGATTCATAAGACTATATGAAATTGTGGGAGCCATTGTCCCTTTCTATTGAGCACATGAACCTAGGTTGTGGACTTTCTTTCTCTTTTTTCCGAAATGTTGCCTTTGGTAGCTTAGTTTTCAAAATCTTGATACTATGATTTTTTAAGATTGTAGATCATTGCTACAAATCCAAATCTAACCGATAAAAATTTTACTAATATAGGCAAAGTTCTCTTTTCACGTACCCATAAGTGTGGTTCGTATATAAAGTCCACAACATTTGGCTTTTCCATTCTTTTTTCCTCTTGGGTTTATAATTTGTTACTCTTCCTCAGTCGTGGATGGATAGGTACAACTTTTTTTTTTGTATGCTTATGTATTGTTCGTAATGAATACATAGCTCAAATTTAAAGTTAGAAATGTTTCGGTATATTGTCGCATCCACTTGATTAGTTTTTTGCTCAATGCAAGTTGTGTACTAATAATTCATACATACTTGCGTACTATCATGTGATTGATAATCCTTTCTAAAATTTTACAATCATGTTCATAAGCATAATTCACACATCTGCTATATTTCACTAGTGATGTAAACTAACAATGTTAATATAACAAAATGCATGAGCAACACCTGCATCTCTAACTTTATGTTTGATATCCAACCAACATAATTCGTTCGATTTTGCTCCTTTTAGATTTGTTGTAGGCAAATCACATGGATCGAAATACCAAAATCCATATTTTGTTGTGGATTTACGTGTTTTTTCTATGAAGAATTATTTGCATTTCTTTGCTTTATCGAGCTTTCATTATACATTATGGAAGATGTGATTATAGATGGAATCGGATCCCTAGACATTAGAGTGTGAATTCTAAGATTCTAGATCAATGAAAACACTTGAGGGATATTGTGGAATTAAATGATCATGTATGTTTGGATAACTTGTGAATGGACATAGGTGCCTTTTCGAGGCTTTGTTATTTGATGGAGCATGTAGGGGGTTGAAGAACAAAAAATTTGTTGGCGTCTCTAAAAAGGTTGCCATTTTTCTTTCTATCCTAGCACATTATAAAGAGAATAGGATTGTGAAGCACAACTGTAAGTGGTCTGGTCATATAATTAGCAAGTATTTCAAATAATGTTTGAAAGCAGTTATAAAGGTTAGTACCCCGCTCTTTGTCGAACCTTAGCCTTTCAAACAAAATTGTACTAATGAAACTTGGAGATGCTTCAAGGTAAATATGATAAACCATTGCGTAGTCTAAACCATGATACCATTATAGATGTCAATACTCATTTGAATTATTTGCTTTTAATTTGTAGAGTTGTTTTAGTGCCCTCAATGACACATATATTAAGGTGCGTGTCTTAGCGAGCGAACAAACACGTTATAAGTTTAGGAAATGTGAGATTGTAGTGAATGTTCTTGGGGTTTGCAATCATGAGATAAATTTCATATATATGCTTTTGGATGAGAGGGCTCCACCGCAGATAGCAGAGTGTTACGTACAATGGTTAACAAGCCGAATAGCCTTAGAGTGCTAATTGGTATGTGTTAGTATGTGCACATTATCTTACAAGAACTATATGTCCTTTGCTACCGACATTCTTGATATAATAACTGTTATTTTCTTTGGTAAGGAATTACTATCTATGTGACACTGGATATACTAATTGTGAAAGGTTTTTGACTCCATATCATGGTATTAGATACCATCAAGATGATTGGAGTGATGGAGCTTTGGCACCACAAAACCCTCATGAATATTTCAACATAAAGCATGCCAGGGCACGCAATGTAATTGAGAGGGCATTTGGACTTCTGAAGGGACAATGGGCAGTCCTAAGTAGCACAACTTATTATCCAATCAAAACTTAAATCATGATTATTTTAGCTTGTGCACTCCTTCACAATTACATCCACACAAATATGGACTTCGACCATTTGGAAGACATCGTACTTGAATTTAATAGAGGTACTCAATCAAAAGATGTTGAAAATGTTGACACGATTGAGACATCTTCCAAGTGGAGCATTTAGTGTGATTCCCTGGCCACTAATATGTACCAATCTTGGAGAGGGTCTTACACTGTGTCGTAGTATCTTAATTATAGTGATGAACATGTAGAATTTGAATGACTGCATTACTTTTTTCTTATATGTACTTTTGCTGATTTATGACAGGATTAGATGTACCATTTTTTCTTCAAATTAATTATTTATTTAATTTTAATTTGATAGGATTGCATCACTTGGATTTGATTTTGGTGTATTATGAGTCCCATTACGTGTGAATGAGGCACTTTTTCAATATTTGGAGAATGACCATTTTTCCATCTTGTCATTCATAAGGTATGGCACAAAGTGGTTGCTCTTCTCACAACCCTTGCCACGTTTGAACTCATCAAGAGAACAAGGCTTTGATACATGCATTGAAGCACTTGTGGGCAGGAGGTTGGCGTTGTGATAGCTTTTTCAAGGATAGCTCTTTCAAGGGCGGCTATATGGTGAGGCTTAAGTCAATACTGGGCGAGAAATTTTCGAGTAGTGGCATTATTGTCAAACATATAAAATCTAAGCTACAAGTTTGGAAGAAGAAGTATTTAACTCTAAAGGGCATCATTGGTTGTAGTAGAGGTGGTGGAGCCTATTTGGACCCTAATACGCATATGATCATTACGGAGTCTGAATCAGTTTGGGCTGAATATGTGAAAGTACAAATTTGAAATTGCTATTTTATCGTCTTTTTGTGATATTAACATAATGTTATAAGCATTTTTTACAGCTAAAAAGTTGCACAAGTGCAACATCATGCAACCAAGTTGAGAGGGAAGCCTCACCCATGGTACAATAGTTAGGTTGAGATCTTTGGCAGTGATAGGGCTACTAAAGATGGGTTGTTTGATGTACTTGACCTTGTTCAAGAGATGTTGCATAGGTCTCATGGTACAGAGGGAGAGAAGTCAGCTGATAATGTCAAGCATAATGGAAATGATTTGTGGATTAATATAAAAAATGATGTTATCTTAATCACTCCACCTTTTGCATCTAGTTCGAAGAAGAAGGCATCCTCCTCTGATAAATGAAAGGTCAATCCGTTAATCATTGAGTTTTATAATGCAATAGGCACCATCTTTGAGGACACAAAAATAGCTCTTGGAAATATTTCTAATAAGCTTCTATAACCCATGCCAACGCTGACTGACTTGGATTCTACTTTGAGGACATCCCCATTTGAAGTCGCTGCTAAAATCCCAAAATTATCTTTGGATGACCAAGTCAAGGCAACTCATCATTTTGCTCACAACAAAATGGATATGGATGCCTTTTGAGAGATGAACAAAGACGCCAGAGCACGCCATGTTTGTTTAATTCTATCTGGTTATGTTTGTTTCCCTTAAGAATATTGCCATATAGCTTTACCACACTATTTTGATGTGTTGCTATGCTTTTTGAAGGACTGCTGCTAGTGTTCTAATTAATTTTGTCCATGCTAGGGATACTTAGTTTAATACACTGACATGCATATTCACCGTATGCCTAATCAGGATGTATCCTGTGTTTGACTGACATATGATTATGTTTAATACAATTTGCATGTTTTGGGCATCTGAATATGTGGATATGTGGACATATAGATTTATATATATTTAATTATTAGTTGAGATTAGGGAAATTACACAAACACACTGATTTATTAATTTAAGGTACAACAAAATAGGCCATGTAATATATATGCCAGGGTGTAAGACGTAGAACATGAGGAATGTCTTTAATTTCATTGTTATTAAGAAGATTTCTCTAATCATTAGAAAAATGATTTGCATAGAAAGTCAAAGGATCTAAAATTGGCATAAAAAGTTTATTTTTTTCCTAAGTGAAATGTATAAATAAATGGAGGATCCTTAGAAATCAATGCTTGAGGATTTGATCAAGTTGTAACACACATTTCCATAAGCACTTTCCATTGCAAACAAATAATAGAGTAGATGGCTACAACTTTGGCCCAATCAGGTATAATTATTAATTTTTAATTTATTCATATGTCACTTTTAAGTTTAACTAAAGAATTCAATAATGGCCATAGTTGTGGCCATCTACACTATTTGGATTTAATAGAAAATGGCAAGTATATATTATAGCCATAATCAAGCGCACATGCACCATATCAAAAGTATTATCTAATATTAATTCATTGTTGGGAGTTAGGACCCTTCTAGATATATAATTATATTATGTTATCATTATATTATGTTAATTAATGGGACCTTATTCATTAATCACCAATCAACACTTCAACAAATACTACAATCAATTATTATGGATTTTTCATATCTATTTAAAAACAATTATTTTAATGGAAAATTTTAGATGAAGGAATGCATAATGGATGGTCTAAAAAGAGATGCATGTTAAACTTTAGATAGATAAAACATCATAAAAAACCAAGAACATAAACTCACACAAAGGAACACAATAGTCATGGCCAACACTAACCTATACTAAGTTAATGTTAATGCCGCTTATTCAAACCCACAAGGAACGGGGCATTTGATGACACACAGATACTACATTGATTATTTTAATAAGTTCCATTAAAATGGGAAAACACAAACATCACTTCTTGGCACAGTGTGTTTTTGCGTTGGATGAAGACGTATAGGAGCTTGAGCTGAAGAAGGATTAAACAAACCAAACAATTACTGGTCATCTTCTTTGGTCCACAGGCCATCAAGATGCCCAAAGAATGGATTGTTAACTAGATTTGAAGACATATTAGGATTTGGGAACTTCATTGAGTCTTGAGATGTATCATCCTACCTATAAACGTTTTCAAGATTACTCCAGAAAGAAGATGTCGAAGGATTCATATCCACATTTGGTGGGATAGCATTTATCACTATGGCATTGTTGTTCACGGGCTGATTTTGGCCTGTTCCGCTATCATTAGAAATTTGAATTATGTTATACTCTCCAAAAAGATTGACTAGCTTTAGGGCGCCAAAGATGTCACGTAATTCTTTCCACTGAGCCTCTCCTGTCATCATGTATGCCTCTGATATTGGGTACTTCTACAAAGCCAAGAAACAAGAACAAATAATGTTATAATCCCATTTAAGGTTTATACTAATTTTTTTTGTGGCAATGCAAATAAATTAAACATTACCATGGTAATATAATCCCATATATAATCTTCAGCTAATACTATATTTAGGTCCTCATCGTAGTTAACTAGAGCTAGAGAAATAAAAAACCCAAAGATGTTGTGCCTATGCAACAGTGCCTTAAAATGCATTCTACCATCCTTGTACTTAAAGTTGGTCCTAAATTTGCATTAACACAGTGAATGCATAAATGGATGACATCAATATCGATGATGCTGAGAGATCTCCCATCTAAACGAGCATACTCTACTAGTTGTCTAGTGAACTCCTCGTCAATTTGTTCATCCCACGATGTGACATACAATACTTGGTCTTAACTTTAGGGACTTTTGGGAGCGACTTTTCCACCATAATATCAAGTTATTTGGTACCTATTTTTGGTGTCTGAGAGAGTTCATATACCAAACAAGCTTTGTTAGCTAAAGACACACCTAACATACTACCATAAATTATAAATAGATGGGCAAATCTAAGGTAGCTATTTTACCTACTGTAAGCAATACTTTTTCATCAGACCATCTATCAGTTGTCAAATTTGATTTTAGATTGTAGGATAATAGTGCCAATGAAGTCATGGGTCTTGCAACAGCACTTGGTGAAGGCTACAAAATATATGCAAAAATTGTGGAAAAAATATTAAAAAATGCACTTTGCCAATCTTTAAAAATATCATGCGTATCATGGAAGAGCACCATTTTTATGGCATATGCAAACTCAGTAAGTGGCATGTGGAGTCCACTCATTTTGCCAAACTACACGTATATCCACAGGTTACTGTAGCTTCAATTGCAAGCACCATGACTTCTTTGTCCACATTCGTTCACTAGTGGGGCTATATTTATTGTTTATCAATTTGCAACCCTATGTTTGTTTTGATAAGTGGTATCATTTTTAGCTAACTGTGTGTCCTTAATTAGTAGCTCCAAATTTTCATATGTTCAAATAATGCACATTCTGTCGAACACGTTGGCTAGTTTGCATGTTTGATGCAATCCACACATTGGTTTCATCTGTCTCAACTTAAGTACCATTAAATAATATAAAATTACTACCAAGCACATTTGGTGAGAGCATGCATATTATTAGTGAGATCTAATAACACTAACCCATTTTTATCTTGGTCTACGATGTGCTCACCATATCGATTTAAAGGATAATATATGTAAAAGGCATTAACATAATAGTACCAAAAGTTGGACAACATTGAGACAACCGAATAACCTCCTATTTAATTTAAAAAAGGGTAAGGAAAGTAATATGCCTATACATAACAAACCCAAAGGTATTTAACATATCCACGTGCCTATTTAACATAATGTGCCTACTTAATAAGTCCTACTAAGTAGTTACAAACTTGAAATGATCTACTTTGCATACATACACTCAATTACAAAACAAGCTTTGCTATTACAATTCCCAATAGCAACCCAATCAAAGCAACGATGATAATGCATCCATATCCTACAAAGCTGCCAAATAGCACTGTAGATCGCATTGTAGGGGGAAGGAGTTTAATTAAGTTTGGACCTGATATAGGAGGGGTATGTATTGAAGAACCTATATGCAAAATTTCACTATTCTCTACACTATCAATGCACCCACTTGCTTTGGAGGTTATGTCTTTAAAAGCTGAAGCAATCGGAACATAACTAACTGGACTAAAAGATCTATTAGAACCTTTGTAAGATCTAGGCTCCACATATGAACTCTACTAAGGGGCACCATAGTACGCATCCTACCACATGAAGTCGTCATCGTGATTACTCCCTTTAGGACATTTGTAAAACCACTGGCCAAGATTTTGAGCTATGTGTGATTGTCAAAACACCATTGGACCTCTGCCGCATAGGCAGTAGGGCACCAACTTTAGTTGCATTCCAACTTGCTCGCATAAATAAAGACACATTAATAAATTAAAAGAAAGTTTGTAATTTGATATTTGATTTACCAAGTCCTAGTAAAATAAGGTCAATATGACTTCTAACTACCTACAATAACCAAATTATGGATTATTTACAAAAATCTCCAAGTATAGAATTTGAATCCATAAAATGCATCATCTATTTTACCAAGCAGTTATCGAGGGATCCCCTTCAATTTTTCGTTATAGCAAATACTTAGACCTCTGCCAAGAATTGAAACAAAGTCGCAAGTTATATTTCATGATACAAAAGCTCATAGAAATAGAAAAGTATCAAGTTGTAGAAAACTCCATGAGGATGTGCAGTACATCAGTTTAGGTTGCATCCCTCAAAGCTCTCATTCTATGTAATAATTCAAGCTTAATATACCGTTGGAGAAACCAAACACTTTAAATGAATATAAGAGTAGAATTATATCAACATTACAAGTTCCATTAAGATTGTTTTTACAACTAAAAATAATTATCGATCATATACACATAGAACCACTTTACTAGAAAAATGGAAAAAGTTTGAAATGTATATGCGGACCACTTCACTAAATAAGAAATTGCTATTTTCAAATCCATACACATTATCTAAAATGAAAACACTTTATATATAGTCCAATGATAGTTTATCAATAAATGACATTACAGTGGTTGTAAACACCTAAAGTTTTCCTCTTAGTTCCACCTATACTTATCACCTAAGCATTGAACAATATTGAAAATTTCAAATCTGGCAAACTAACAATGTATTCAGAACTTTGCAGAAAATATAAGCATAGGCTTTCATCAGTAAACCATCCAATTCCTAATAAGTTATTGTGCAGCAATAGGCATTATACCAAAACACAAGCATAAAACAATTCATGGCCAACTAGATGGCACTCCAACTCATATACTAAGTCAAATAGAAAATGATAAATCGTAACTGAAAGCTTGAACTTTATTATACTCACAATCAAAATAGAAAAAAAATTTGTATGATTTCTCTTACAGATAAACTTCTAGCTAGTATAAAATTTTAAAGACCATTTAAGTTGACAGAAGTGAGTGAGTAATGGTTTTAGGGCTACTTATGAATCAGACATAAGTTTTTCCTCCTTGCACAGATTTTAAGTCATTTTTCAATCTACATTTCTAGGGCAAAACTATTCAAACAGAACTTATAAACTTTTGCAAGAAAATTTTAAATTTAGAGGATACCCAAAGGAATACATTTTTCCTAATTTTTAAGTCAACAAATCAAGACCAAAACATGATTTATTAGTATAATCTTGATTACATATTTAGACAAAGGAAGGAATGTAGATTACCCGTTGGTGGATGATTTATTATAATCGATTTGGTTTTCATCTAGGTTCCGCAATTCCCTCAAAGCTATTACCGAATAAACTCTGTCAAGACGCAATTCCTTTCTCAAACATGTTATAGAAGAGTTCAGACATTGATGCCTATGACCAACACTTGATCAAAATAAGAGATGTGAGGTGAGATAATGGGTGAGATGTTGACTGTTCGACATAGTAAAAGCATGAGAATGTAAGTTAAGGCAACAATGCATGGGGTCCAAACTTAGGGATTTCACATTTTCAAATTAGGGGTGAAATATGGTGAATAGTTGATTTTTGTAATTTAGAGATGGAGTTTTTTTTAAGGGGAAAGTCGGCAACAAAAGTTTAATAGTGGAAAATAAACATGGCATATCACATTTCATGTGATTTGGATAGACACTAATACATAAGCCTATCTGTTATATCAAACAAAAATAATAACATTTCAATCTCATTCAATTACCCCACATTCAAATAGCATCCATTGATCAAACTCCAACATCAAACACGACCATAGTGTAAAAATACGTTAATATCCATCTATTTATCAAATTAAATAAATATGATATTATTTAAACAAAATAATCATATGCTCCATTCAATCACACAATTTATTTATCATTGTTTTATCACATGTCCTTCCCTCCCTTAAACATATATATCCACAAATAATACAGACTCAAAGATCAACTCAGCAACTCTATTAATTTGGGGGATGTACCGACCTAGGTTAGGTTGGGTTGCACTTAGGTTTTATTTTATTTTCTATTACAATGGGCTTAACAAGGATATTAAATGGTTGTTACTTGATATTCCATATCTACTGATGAACGTTTAACAAAAAGCTCATAATATATTTTCTAGTGAATACAATTAAACTATTTACAACTATTATTTCACTACAATGATGTTTTTGTAGTATTAATAATTTTCAAATCCTCCAAGTCCTACTATGTAATATTACCCACACCTAGACAACAACACAAAATGTAATCTCCAATTGTTGCACTCAACACACTTTTTATTCTATAACATGTGTTTCATGATAATTCTATTAATTCTTCTGCATCATATATCAGCAACCATTAATTAGTTCCACTTGTAAATTTCTAGTCAAGCAAAAAATACTTTCTGAAACTCAACCAATTGTAATATATGCAATAAATAAAGTTAGTTAATTCCTGTTGTTTACAACGTTGAAGTAAATGAAAAGGTGACTGGAATTAGTGTACAAAAGAGGATTGGCTAGTGGGTAGACAAAAGATATTTTCAAATTCAAAATTGAGAATTTTAACATCCTCATTTAATTGGAAATATGAAAATTGAGTATTTTGCTGAGGTAGAATTGGGGGTTAGGTCTAATTTTACATTTATAACTCATTGAACCTTGCCCATTACACCGTAGACCCTTGCTATTCAACCCCATTACATTTATACAAACCAACCTGTCATCCTCCCCTTTACTTCAATTGCAACTATAGCTTTTACACATCCACACTAATTCTTGTTTTGTTGACAAATAAGAATATGTCAGTCTTCATAGGGTCGTAGGAAATGTCTGTTTTACTTTTGCTTCTTTAAATTTATGCATCATGTAAATGCCTCAGTACTCTCCTAATTTCTTTGTCACTATGTTGATCTAATTTTACCTTAAGCTTGCAATGGAATCCAAAACCACATGTGAGATCTCATTGTGTTAGACTTCGAAATGGAGTACTTGGTACTTATTACTGCTAAATTTTTTCTTGTTTATGTAATTCCAGGCATCTACCATACAAACCTCTTCCATATCATTTCAAGTTCTAGCTTTTCAGTACAGCAGACTACTAAATAAGACCACACAATTATCACATTATACATTCATTTCCTAATAAAATAGACGTAAAACTTGGCGTACCTAAAACTCAATTCAGTACTTATGCAATTTTTATGATATTTTCATCATGTTTAACTTACTCCATCCAATTCATAGATTTCATTACATAGGGGCAGTATTTCTTCTTCACATAAATTCCAACTCAACTGTTATACTGTTTTATTATTATAAATTTCAACAATTCAAACATGCAATTGGGAACGACTGATTAACCATAATACAATTTATTATTTTAATATACTAATCAATAAATATTTCCCTGCAATATACATTCAAGTACAAGCCTAACAAAACACCATATTACGCCCAAATGACATTTTGATAGATTATCCTCTTAAACACTATAAAATAAGAGAACGCCATGTGCAGAGTCCAAACATACATAAACTAGCAAAACCTGGGATACAAAAGTACTGAAACATTTAATTCTCTTTGGGCACATATCATGTTGCCAGCCAGAAACATATGCAAACACACTATACTATTCACTTAAACATAGGGTACTGAAGTAATTAGGCATTATCAATAACCGTGGAGTTGGAACTTGTTGAACTGGTAGACCCTACCGCTTCCTTCTAATTTCCCCACATAAGGTTCTGTAAGATCTTCTCCTATAGTTTCACCAAATATAGGATGTGGTTTCACTGACTCCTCAGACAAAGAGCAAGTTGCATAACTATTTTTTGAGGACTTTCAAAATGATCTCTCTTCACTTTTCACAATACCTAGATGAAATAGTAATAATGAGGGAATACTCCTCTTCGATGATGGTAAGATTGTATGGTTACATATGATTTATAAAACATATATAAATACTTCCTACAATAAACATTTCCTTGCATGTGTAATCCAATCCAAACAATCAGTGGTACCTTCACAAAGTTCATGATTGAGTTATAGGAAATCCCATACAAGTTAATGATCCAACTAGCATAATTCGTAGGAATGATCGCAGGAACTAGAATAGAGGATGAGGTTCCAGTTCGATTATAATGTCGTGGAACGGTCATGGGGACTCCACATATATTTGTTGTTAAATTATTCAAAAAATTCAAATAAATTATGAAAACTATGAAAACATTTAAAACTCTATTTCTTGCTTATATAAAGTAATTAACATAATTTTGGATGTCAAAAATTAATGTTATAGACTACATTAGCTTAGCGAAGCTTATAAATATTAGAAAAATTATTGTATAACATAATAATGATAAAAATAATTATAACAAAATTAATTTATTACTAGTACCATGTGGAGTGATGAGGACGTACAAAATTATTATTATCTGTCTCAAATAGATTATAAAACTGGCTAGATGAATAATCTTCTATGTGGGGATAAAATGAAGAATAGGTACCAAGATGTTTTTTTTAATTTATACACACGCACATCATGTGGGAGACTAATGCCATTGAGCCACAAACCACTCGGCAATAGGTACCAAAAGGTTCAAGTCGAAGATCTGCAGATTGGTTAGATGAATTATAACCAAAATAATATGATGAGAAAGGATTATAAGATAGTTGTGCATATGGTAGTGGCCCATCACCATGATGATAGTATCCAAATCCCCGATAACCAATGATGTTATTATTACTCGAAGAAGATCCATAATCATGTCCATGATATCCAATGCTTCTGGAAGAAAAATGATCATGATATCTATCACGCATGTATTCAAAGTATCCTTCCAACTGACTATGTCTACCACTAGTATTGCTAGATCCATAATCAAATTCACAATATCCATAGTCAGTGCTATTGAAGGATAAAGAATAATAATATCTATTTTGTCTTCCAGTAGAACTATCATAGCTTTTATCATCATAGCGATGAGAGTGGGCGCAAAAGGATAAATTACTACCATAGTTGCTTTGCACATTATCAAAATACTCCATGGGCCACCTTTGTTGGTATTCCCCTAGGCCCAAACTTTGCATGTGCTCATCAACACTTCTATATCCTCCTCTAAATGTTCTACCAGGATGGGAATGATCATCAGCACTTGACAAGTCAGCCAAAAATGGCATTTCTCCTTTATTCCTGGCCGATAACCATGGTCAGTGTTTTGAGTTGCAAAATAATTTTTATCTCCTTGTTCCCATGACATCCCAGAGTTATAATAACTATCATGACAGTATTGACCACTTGTATTAGCATGTCTTTCACCACCACGACCACCATGTGGTGGTTGATCATCATTCCCATCATCACTGTCACTAGTTTCATGATTTACTTGAACATTTTTCCCTTTTGTTGTCTTGACAGTGCATCAACTGTTTTCTTTTGGCACCTCTTAGAGCATTAATTGTCAAATTATCATCTTCTTCCTCTAATTTTGCATC
The DNA here is from genome assembly GCA_014898725.1 of Jacaranda copaia. Classification (NCBI taxonomy): domain Eukaryota; kingdom Viridiplantae; phylum Streptophyta; class Magnoliopsida; order Lamiales; family Bignoniaceae; genus Jacaranda; species Jacaranda copaia. Next base: position 58,503 of record JACGDI010002003.1, read on the forward strand.
TAACCACTTTGTATCATCTGGTAGTAGAGGCGCCTTATTCTCTCGAGTTCATTCATCCAAAATGTCATCATCATGGAATATTTGATTAAGATCAATAGGAAGATCATAATCATTATCCTCTTTCTTATATTGAATGTTTCGTACCCTGAGTTGCATATTATAGTGGACATAAACTAACTTGTGCAATTTGCCATAGTCAAACAATTGTGAAGTTTTGTGTGTATTAATGACTATGTGCTCCAATTCCTTTCACAACCAATAGATGTGCATGCTTGGCTTAGGACTTTAATAGCAATTTTTCTAAGGTTAGGAGATTCATCACCATAATTAATCCACCATTCAGCTGATACAAAATATTTTAAAAAAATTAAAATAATTATTTTGATGGTGCAGAAAAGATTATGATTATGATAACACTTAATAAACAATAGAAAATACCTGGTAAAGTGCTTTTTACTGCTCTTCTCACAAGAGGAAACCTAAACTCTCATATCTTGTCACAGAATAACTTAATCTAATAACAAACATAATAAACAAATTGTTATACTTGACAAAGTAAATATTTGTAAAAATGTCAAATAATTGTGCTTACTTCATTGAGAGCTTGAGCTTGTGCTTCTACGTTAGGTTCAAACCTTTTGATTACAGCTTTAAACCCCTGCCTCACCTCATCAATGTACACACAAGTTCCAGAATATTGAAATGTGGAATTAAAAAAATTTGGTGAAGTACATATTTATGTATAGTTATTAGTTATACATAACTATAACTAAATGAAAAAAAAAATTAAATGATAGATGCTATTTACCTACAGCATGCAAGTGTTGGTGCAATTGTCTATACCACCACTCATCAATAATGTCCTAATAATTTTTCCAATCCTTAGTTGCCTCTTTTGTTGTGAGCTTCACTCTATCCATGCCTTCATATATACTAGTTAATGTGGATTTTTTATCTCGATCTACAATTTTGAGAGCTCTCACTAGTAGCTCTATAACAAATTAGATATCTCTCGATCTTTTTCAAATTTTTGGATCCATTATAATTTTGTACACCTTGTTTAAATATTTTTATCTTCTAGAATTATACTCTTCCCACTCTGATGCGGTGCACATTTTTTTCAAATTCAATTGGTGTCGAATAAGGCTCTCAATGGCAATAAATTTAGTAGCAAATCTTGTGAACCCCAATCTCAATAATTCTCTATCATTCGTATATATTTTCATAAGATTCACAAGTTTATCACTACCATAGATAAAACTTGTGATCTGTTTTGCCTTTTCCATATATTTCTTTACTTTGGCCATCTTCCCAATATCTTCTAATATTCGATCAATACAATATGCTGCACCTGGTAACCAAAATAGATGTGGCCTTTCCAACATCAAAGTTTCATTAGCTGCTTTATTTGCACTTTCACTATTTGTAACTACCTATACAACATTTTTCTCCCCTACTTCATTAATTACTTTATTCAAAAGAGAAAGGATATAATCAGATGACTTTCTTTTACTGGTACAATCTACTGAGGAATGAAATATCATTTGACGATCATAATATATCGTGAAATTTATGATGGGACGTTTATTATGGGTGCTTAAATCATCAGGCATAATTATGCACCCATACTCTAGCCATTTCATCTTTAAAGTATTTATATACCCATCAATTTCTTCCACTTCTTCATCTAAATAAATCCCACCAACTTGGCATCTTGAAGGCCTTTTTATTCCTAGTCCTATCTCATCAATAGTATTAATTATGGATTGATAATAAGGGCTGCTATCAATCGCATGAAATAGGATAGCATTGAATAAAAACCACTTCGATATAGACTTACCGACTTCTTTTACCTTTTAGGGTGCAAACTAATTTTTTGTACTTTTTAATTTTGATGGGAACAATGAAGGATTAATCCCACCTAAAGACTTATTAGCTCTCTCCTTCATGCTAAAACTATGTGGCATTTCTCTTTTTGTACCTGTTCTAGGCCCTTGAGATGAAATAGCACCAGAGTGCCCTATAATTACAAAAAATGAAGTTCATATAAATATTTATACAAATATATAATGGCGTATTATAAATTGAAATTGGACATATCATAACCATGGCAACATTACATCTATTCTTCGTAACTAGCCATTTTATGACTTTCTCTCATAGCATTCCTCAATTGATTTATTTCCATTTGTGACAAACCTTCTTCGTTGACATAGCCACTACGAAATTCATTTTCATCTCTACTACTATTTTCGCTATCAAGTGCATATCTATCCATGGATTCTTCTCAGATTACACTTATAGCTGCTTATTTCTTCTTTTTCATTACATCTCAAGCAATTTTAGATTCTTGAATATGCTTTTGGAGCATTTGTGATATGTCTATAGGGGCTTTTATACAAAGCTCCACATTTTCCGACACATGTGCAATATGTTGTTTTAATATTGTTATTCCACCATTAATAACTTTGCTGCAATATCTGCATTTATAGTTTTCCAACCATCACCTATAGGATCACTAAAATTCCTACCAACATCTCATTTTGGAGACATCCTAAAATATACACAAATAAAGCATTAGTAACAATATTAATAAAATGTCAAAACAAAATAAAGACATAAATATAACATCTAACTAAATACCCATCAATCTCATTTGAATAATTATAAATATAATAATATTTAAAATTTGAAATAAAAAAATTAATTAAATAAGCATATCTATCACCTTTTAGCACACCAAGATAAGAAGCCTTAGACAATTAATATTTTTATATAATTATAAATGTAATGTTTATTTATTGTGAAGAAACCAAACTTTTATGCTACAAGCTTGTAGAAAAATTGTAGAATAATGGTGGTGTGATGAAGTGAATTGAATGGTGTTGTGATGAATTGAATTTATAAGCATAGCCCATGTGTTTCAGTAATTGAAAATAATATTTTTTAATAAAAATAAAATTATTGAGGCTTTATAATTGAGGTAAAATTATTGAGGCTCAATAATTTATAGCAATCAAATTGATTGGAGATTCTTTTCATTTCACATGCAAATACTCTACCTCACTTTCAAGAGTACAATAATTTAAACGAATACAATAATTTTGATTCCTTCTCGCTCTGAAAGCTTGCACGAACAAGGTTCCACTAGTCATCACCACATCTGCCATTTCCCAAGTACCTCACCCGACATCTCAAATTTCATTTCTCTTTTACTACCACCACATCTGCCATTTCCTAAGCCCATCAGAGGAGTACTGTGATTATGTCCGCCACTAGTAGATAAGGCTCATGTGGAACTCCAAGAAATAACTAAAGCACCAAGGCAAAGGGCTTGGCGCTGCAGCATCAGAAAAGGCTTAGCCACGGTGCTAGTCTCCAAAAACTTGGAGCCTAAGAGCTGTAGCATTAAGTTTGTCTTTGGTTTAGGTTTTTATTTCAATCTCTATTTTTTGGGGATCTAAATTTGAGGAAAGGAAACACTTTGTTGTGTAATTGGAATTGTGGAAATCTAATTCTAAGGAAGGAATTTTTGCTACCTGTTGCAAAATCCCAGCTTGCCACGTTTGCTATTCCCATTTTGTTCCAGCTTTTTGGCCCAATTTATCTATCTAAAACACTAATCCAATGATAAATTGATCACTTTTTGTTGTCCCAGCCACCACTCCATTCCATATTGGTGCGACAAAATGCCAAAGGCTAATCCGATTCTAATCCAACCATTTCACTCAATAAAATGCCATTTCGGCTAACCACACCAACCAAATGTATGGTACACTTCCCGTAGGAATTTTAACTTGTTGCTATGTGTGTTGAAGGTGAATGAAGTATGGAACTACCTCTTGATAATATCCATAGCAGTGAAGATTGCATGAGCATTGACCTGTGAACATGGAAATGTCCAATTTTTGCTTCCTCTACTAAGATTTTAATAAATCAATTATCAACCAACACATGCCACTCAGCATCATAAAGGAAATCTTGTTGTCCTAGGATTGATTTTGGAAGCATGACTGGTTCCACCCAATAGAAAACACGACATGGAATTTTTCAAATTTCCTTTTAACTTGCAAAATTTGCAACTAACAGCTTAGACTTTTTATAACACCTTGTTTGGGATGTGCCTCCTCGGTTGAGATGCTATTCATTCTATACCAAAAGTTTTTTGAATAAAAAAATTAAACCTTTCAAAATTCAAGATATTTAATTTCCACAAGTAACATCTATCAACAACTTAACTTGTTATCAGGAATATCATATATCACACTTAGCATTTTCAACCGATTCATCATATCCATATCTGTAACTTAACAAATTACAATATGCATATTTGTACATTCATTAAGTTTATTTCCATATGTATCACATGGTTTGTGCTTTTTTCATCAGTTATTCTTATCTGGGGTAAAGAATGGAAAAAATAATACAAGAAACGAAAGTCTGAATGACTTAGTAACATATTCTAACAATAATAGCAAATTAACAATTATCTGAACACGCTACGCAAGAAACATAAAGAAGCATTATGAACACTAGAACCCGTGAGGATGGTCGAGTTTATTGATTATATTAAAATTGACATTCTTGGCATGTGCAAAATATAAAATTCACTTGATAAAATAAAATAGGGTGCTAACCTTGATTTTTGATATTTTGATTATGATAAAATTACTTTCCTATGATTATGTGCTAAAAGCATGAATAATTTTCCCCATTATTTCTTGGAATCTGTTTACACTTTATCTGCTGTAATCTATCGTGCACTGGAATTTACTTTCCATAAATAAAAGATCTCTTAAAGATTTTAGTTTGATTAGCATCTTTATAACTTAGGAAAGAAATCACATCATTCATTTGCTATTTAAGGAGTAAATGCATGATTCAAAGATATCTTGTTCCCTTATTTAATTCCAATAGATTTTTGCCTTAATGCGAACTTACAGATGTTGGACATAAGCATATAAAAGTGAACTATGCAGCAATTAAAAAATGTGAATCACTAAGTAAATAACTTTATTAAATGTCTTGAGAAGTTATGTGGTACGTTTATGCATGATTTGTGCTTTATTGTTGCTAATTCCATGCTCTATGTGTATTTTCAAGGGACCTTGTGGTGAAGAAGGTCAGGTGGAACTTACCTTCAATGAACCTTAGAGAGACGAGGATAAGATAGTTTATGTTTTGAAAAACTTAGTGCTGAAAAGAGACGGCAGTCATACCTGCTCTTGAGGGACCTTATGAAAAGAACAAATTAACACTTAGTTGCTTTAAGGACCTTTAGGTGAAGAAACCAGTAGGGCAGTACTCTTTGAATCTTCTGCAATGTTTTTAGTTCCAGTCTGGAAGAAGAGATTAGAACTTGCCGTACAAAGTGGCAGCAACTTGTGCATCAATCTACAGAAGTTGTACAAGTGAATCTAGCAGAAGTTCCCTAGAGCCTATTCACAAGTAGCTGGTTTCACAGTGCTCTAGAATCTACTTTATCCCATCTAGAATTCCGGTTTGACTCTTTGTAAAGAGATGGTTTTTCACCCTACTAGGGTATTTTTGATTCTTTATTATTTATTACTATCAAATTACTATTGTCACCTACAAAAACATTCTTATACATTTATTAATTTGATATGTTTAAAATCCTAAGTGAAATCTTAGGTGGAAAATATAAGCTTGCCAAACCTCTATAAATACCAGTATCTTTTTATTCCTGTTTTACTAGGTTTCTTATCACTGGTCTGACTAGTATCTTAACTAGTACTTATAAATCTAGTTAGCAACCTATTTTTTCTATCAAAGACTTAAATAGTTTTTGAAAAGCTAAAAAATATTTTGAGTGATAAACATCCACTGTAGTAAAATCTCTTTAGCTTAATTCATCCCCTCTACATATAATCACTCACAATTAGCATCAAGGCATTGGTTCTCTATATTGTGGTGTAACTACCAGAGTAAAAAATCCTATGGCCACTAACACTTTTCATGTCTTTGCAGAAGGGTAATCGCACAACCGGCCTCTACTGTTTGATGGTTCCAACTATGCTATGTGGAAACATAGGATGCAAGAATATATAATTACCCAAGATTTTGATTTATAGGACATGATCAATGAAGGGCCAACGATTCCAACAAAATTAGTTGATGGACAATTGGTTCCAAACGAGCAACGTGAATTTACTAATGATAATAAAAATGCAATCCCAATGAGTGCATGGGCCAAAAATATTCTGTCATGCGCTCTCACTAAAGAAGAATACAACCAAGTAAGTATATGCATTACAACAAAGCAAATATGGAAAATGCTACAAGTAACCCACAAAGGTACCAATCAGGTTCAATAGGAAAGGATTGCTCTTCTCATTCACAAATATGAAATGTTCTAGATAAAACTTGATGAAACCATAAGTCAGATATACATGCATTTCATAGAAATTATAAATCCTATGTTCACACTCAATAAAACTATAAACGAGAATGAATAAGTCTAGAAGATTCTTAGATTGCTTCCAAAGGAATAGACGCTAAAAGTTACTACTATTCAAGATTCGTGATCTTAGCATGATGACCATGGATAAATTGATTAGATCTCTCACATCCCATGAGATTGTGCTGCTAAATAAAGATGAAGACTCATAAATAAAAGTCAAAAGAAATATTACTTTTAATACCGATCATGATTCCAACTCAAAAATTTAAAAAGATCTTGATGAGGACTAGATTGAGGATGAAATTGTTCTGATCTCTGAAAGATTAAAGCAACTGATGAACCTCAGAAGATAATTTTGAAACAACATATCAAAACTAAAAAGAACCAATCCCAAAACTCCAAATACAGAGCCAACTCGTTGTTACGAATGTAATGAAATCGAACACAAAAAATTATATTATCCCTAATTAAGGAAATATGAAAAATAAGCCAAAGCCAAAGCAATAGCAACCCTATGGGATGAATCCAATGATGAACAATTTGACAATGAAGAGAATTACTTCATGGTAAATCAAGTAAGTACCTCTTCATGTTCTGGTTATGATTCTATTGATGAAACTACATTGATGAGGATGTGAAAAAATTGCTTAAACTTTATGAAATTCGTGTCAAAATATTTGTTAATAAAAATAAAGCTTTGCAAGAAAAAGTGGACTATTTGCAGGAAGAATTAGATAGAGCTCATAAAGATAAATTTGAAATACAAATAACTAAAAATAGAGAAACCTTTGATGCTAAATGTAAAAAAAAAGAATGAATGAATGATTGACTCATTAAAGAGAACAATTCCTTGGAGAAGCAAGTTGAAAATATAAGCCATGAAATCAATGAATAAATGATTGTTAAAGAATGCTTGCATGTTGAGGATGACCTAGATGAATATTCAACAAATGTCAAACACACACATATGCATGTTCTACCTAGACATAATGTTAAAAAGGGTTGGAAATTCAAAAACCACATGAATCAGAGGAAAACCAAACTGATTTCAGCAACTTCCAGAATGAATTTCAAACCAATTTGAAAAAATTACTTTATTTGCGATAGATCTGGTCATGTCAGCTACAGATGTCCGATTGAGAAACTCATTGGTACCAAGCTTGTTTGGGTAAGAAAATTATCTGCCACTAAGCATGAAGGACCCAACTTAGTTTGGGGACTTAAAATAAATAATTTCTTACAGGTTCATGCCAAAGAACATCCCCAAAATAGAAGTGGTACTTGGATAGCGGATGTTCCAAACATATGATAGGGGATGCATTCATGTTTCTTAATCTTAACAATTGCTCTATCGAAAATGCTCTTTATGTAGACAACACAGAAGATCCATAATAGGAAATGTACCATTGGTAAGCAAATTAGTACATCTATTGATAATGTATGGCTTGTTGAAGGCCTTAAGCATAACTTGCTTAGTATCAGTCAACTGTGGGATGAAAGTTATGAAGTTGAATTCCATCATTCTCATTGTGTTATTAAATAAAATGACAAACTAGTTTTCACTGCTACCAAGGATGGAAATGTTTATTATATAACCTTAGATGATTTAACCTATCAAAATGTAGAGTGTTTAGCTATTTCAGATGAAGAATGCTGGAAATGGCATAGGAGAATGGGTCACGTAAACATGGAACTTATATCTCATCTCACAAAGAAAGATCTTGTCAAAGAGGTACCTAAGTTAAACTTCTCTAAGGGCAGGATGCGTGATGCATGCCAAAAGGGAAAGTAAATTCGAACATCTTTCAAACTAAAGAATGAGGTCATAATTTTCAGGCTACTGGAACTTCTACACATTGACCTATTCAAACCAATGAAAATCACTTCCCTTGGAGTTAAAAGATATGTATTTGTCATAGTAGACAATTATACTCATTTTAAGTAAGTTCTGTTCCTTGATCATAAAAATGATGTTCTAAATGCTTTCATTCCACTCACTAAAAGGCTTCAAAATGAAAAAGTGTTATTTCATTAAGAAAATTCAAAGTGACCATGGAACTGAGTTTGATGAAATAAATTTTATTTTATTTTGTGAAGAACATGGTTACATTCATGATTTCTCTACTTCTAAGACTCCCTAATAAAATGGGGTAGTTGAATGGAAAAACTAGATTTTGCAAAAGGTTGCTAGAACCATGCTTAATGAGTATGATCTTGCAAAATCCTTTTGGGGTGAAGATATGAATACAACTTGTTATGTATCAAATCATGTCTTCTTAAGACCACTTTTGAGAAAAACCCCATATGAATTGTGGCACACTAAAGTTCCAAATATTTTCTATTTTCTATTTTTGTATCTTTGGTTGCAAATGTTACATTCTTAATGATAAATATTATTTGATAAAGTTATATTCCAAAGTTGATAAGGCCACTTTTGCTGGTTACTCAATGCATAGTAAAGTGTATCGTGTTTTCAATAAGTGAAAATAACTATTCAAGAAACCACGCATTTTACATTTAATGACATTAATCCATATTGTGCCAAGGAAACCTTGAGCAAAGAAGTTGCAAGATTAGAAGAACCAGTCAAGATTTCGGACCTTGAGCTATCAACATTAAATCAAGAAGAACCAAAATCATTTGAGAAAGTAAATCCCACTGATGAACTTGATTACAATCGATCAGTGGAAAGAGATAAACAAAAAACTAGAAAGGTTAAACATGCTTCCAATCATCCTACTAACAAAAACATTGGAGATATAACTGTCAAATCTAGAGCCACACAAGTTTCACTAGATGACTTCAAATGTACTCTCATCTCAATGATTAAACCTAAAGATATTAAAGAAGTACTAAAAGATCCATTTTGGATTAAAGTAATGAAGGAAGAACTGGCTCAGTTTGAAAAGAATGAGGTTTGGAAACTAGTAGAACGACCATCAAATCATCCAATTGTTGGCAACAAGTGGGTGTTCAGAATTAAGCTAGATAAAATTGGTATAGTTACTAGGAATAAAGCCAGACTGGTAGCAAAAAAGTACAGTCGGTAAAAGGGCATTGACTATAATGAAAAATTTGCTCCAATTGTAAGGTTAGAATCAATTAGAATGTTTCTTGCCGTTGTATCAAATAAAAAGTTTATGCTCTATCAAATGGATGTAAAAAGTATTTTTCTAAATGGATTCATAAAGGAAGAAGTTTATGTAAAGCAACCACCTGGTTTGAAAATCAAAATTTTCCTCAACATGTTTTCAAACTAACAAAGTCTTTATATGGACTAAAACAAGCCCCCTAGGGCTTGGTATGATAGTTTGAGCAATTTTCTCATAAACAATGGTTTCTCTATTGAAATTTTAGATACTAAATTGTTCACTAAGCACCAAGAAAATAGTTCTCTCATTGTTCAAATTTATGTTGATTACATTATTTTTGGTGTTACTAATGATCTACTTTGTCAAGAGTTTGTTGAGAAAATGAAATAGAAATTTGAAATAAGCTTAATGGAAAAACTCAATTTCTTCTTGGGACTTCAAGTAAAGCAAACTCAAAACGAGATATTCATCTCACAAGAAAATATACAATGGAGCTCCTAAAGAAGTTTGGAATGAGTGAATGCGACCCTACAACCACTCACATGGGTACAAATACTAGACTGGAACTTGATGAGGACAGTAAAAATGTAGACAAAAACGTCTATAAGGTATGATTGGTAGTTTACTTTATTTAGCTATGAGCTGTCCAGATATTATGTTTTCAACATGATTGTGTGCTAGATTCCAGTCTAATCTAAAGGAATCCCATTTGAATGCTAGTAAAACGATATTGAGATACCTTAAGGAAACATCTAACTATAGCTTATGGTATCCACACTTTAAATCTTTTAATTTCATAAGCTATTCTGATCCAAATTATGCTGGTTGCAAGATAGACATGAAATGTACTAGCAGTGGTTGCCAACTGCTGGAAAATTGCCTAGTTTCATGGTGCAAACATAGTTGCATTATCTACAACCCAGGTTGAATACATGGCCTTGAAAAATTGCTGCACCCAGGTATTATGGATGAAACAGATATTATATGATTTTGGTATTGATATGCCTTGCATGCCCATTTTATGTGATAGTTCTAATGCTATTAGCTTCTTTAAAAATCCAATTTTTCATCCACGCATAAAACATATTGAGATCAAACATCATTTCTTGCGTGGTCATTTGAATAAAGGTGATATATCAATTGGTTTTGTTTCCACTAAGAATTAGCTTGCAAATATTTTTACCAAAGTTTTGGAACAAAAGAAATTTATGTGCATAGGAGAAAAATTGGGAATTAAATAAAAATCTAATTTTGGCGGGATTTGTTAACTTATTTAAACTTGGCAATTATTCCTTTTTGAAAACCACAAGCTAATGTGCTCAATCTTCTATCCCCTATTACCAATTTTGTTTACCAAAATATCGGCCATTATGCTTAATAACTGATCGAGTTTCCAAAATCATTATTTTCAAATCTTTTCTTATTTCTAAGCTAATTTATTATCTTTTCTCACGTGTCAAAAAAAAAAAAAATCACTCATGTCTTCATCTTCTTCGCAAACTTTTGCAATAGAAATTTTTTTTCTCATCTCCAATCTTTAATCTTTCTTAAAAATTTCAAACAAAGGAAATGCCCAGTCAGTTGGACCTTTAACTTCAAAGAAAAAGAAACTTCCCTCTTCCTTTTTTGAAGCTCCTCTTGAAGTATCCGAAGACCGTCTTCTGCTCAAATAGTACAATGACTTAAGCTCTGATGATGAAAAATTATCTTCTTCTAATAAACTTGAGTTCTTAGGGTCTAAAGAACTTGGTATTAAAACCATCTCCTTGTGTTCTCTTGAAAAACCAAGTAGTTCAAACGAGGGTATGTCAAGCCCTAGATCATTTGTTCTAGTCAACCTTGAAGAATTATTGGTTAGAACTTTGGTAAGGTCCCTTTTTCTCTCAAATCCCATTTTTCTGAGGCTAAAAATTATTTTCATCAAAATATTTCTAGGCAAATTCTAAATAGGAAGAGAGTGGTAGATTTTAATTCATTACCCAAATCTCTTGCCATGGATCTTAAGTGCAAATTGAGTGGGATAATTTTATGAAATTATATGAAAGATCCTATCCCTGTGTGGTGAAGCTGTTTTATTCAAGCCTTACTTTTATTGAATCTAAAAATGACATTTCTGTTGAGTCCTATGTGTTTGGAAAAGAATTATGCTTTCTTCATCAAAAGTGAATTTTATACTTGATCTTCCTAATGTTGGAACTAAGTTCTTTAACTTTGGAGACTTGTCTGAAGCTAATATTTCCTATGATGAAATAACCAAAATATTTTGTGGTGGTAAGCAATTTACTTTATCTAGTAGGGCTACTTTGAACAAACTGAAGATTGAATACATTTTGCTTCACAAAATGGTTAGTTGTACTGTCTTTACCTCTCCAGTATCAAGTGGTGGTCATTGCACTAATCTTAATTCCATGAATCTTTATGTGATGGCTAAGTTGTTTGATAGGAACTAGTTAATCTTGGCTTCATGATCCTAAAATGCAGGGTCTATTTCTTTTCCCATCAAGCCAAAAATCCTCCTTACTCCATGATCCTTACTCAAATTTTTAAACATGATGGCATTTTCTTATTGGAAGCCTAGATTGAAAGGGAGCATGATTGTAAAGTCCTAGATCTTTCTAGCCTTAGGAAAATGAGGATTCAGTACACTTAGAATGATGGATGGTTCAGAGGGGATGGTAGAACTCTTAACAATATCAAACTTTGCCCCCATAAATCTAAACTTGTAGTTTCCATTAGTTCTGAGTCTAAAGAATTCAGCCCTATTCATTCCACTCTAATTAAAACACCAAGAAGGGCTCAAGGAAAAGTCAGTAAAGTAGATACTAGACTTGAAGCTAAGATATATGATCTTAGCAAAGCCATGGAAACTCTTACAAGGCATTTGGAAACACTTATTGATTCAGTGGACTACAAGCTCGAGCGTCTTCTTTGAAAGTTTAGTTGCACTTGTGCAAGTGATACAACTAAAAAAAAAGTTAGAGCATTTTTGAATGCCTTTTAAGCTCTTTTTTATAATAAAGGAAGGAAAAAAGAAAAATATGAAATTTGATAACTTTTGTTATTTGTTAGAACTTTTGTTATACTAACTACCTACTAGAACTTGTGTTATTTGGTGGCACAAAACCTATTTTTTTTTGTAAAAACTTATTATTCTAGATGATCACTTGTTTGATGATTGGGCATGCTATTCATGAATCTTTTGATGTTTGGACCTACAATTAATAAGACCCAATATATTGTATCTATTGGTATTTATTGTTTGCCTAGTTTCTTAAGTATATGGACAAGATATGCACAAATTACTCCAAACATGAGGAGCACAAGCTAGCAGAACTAGGTGTATAGATAAGAGGAGTTTAGGTGATATCCTTTTTCTCTATTCAAATTTTGTCATCATGAAAAAGGGAGAGATTGTTAACCCTTTGATGATTTTTTATATTTTGATTATGAAAAAATTACTTTCCTATAATTATGTGTTGAAAGCATGAATGACTTCCCATATTATCTAATGGAATATGTTTACACGTTATATGCTGAAATCTATAATACGGAAGATTTACTTTCCATAAATAAAAAATCTCTTAAAGATTCTAGTTTGATTAGCATCTTTATCACTAACGAAAGAAATTACATCATGCATCTGCTATTTAAGGAGTAAATGCATGATTAACAAAGATATTATGTTCCCTTATTTAATTCCAACAAATTCTTACCTTAATGAGAACTTATAGATATTTGACATATGCATATAAAAGTGAAACTATGTAGTAATTAAAAAGTGTGAATCACTAAGTCGGGAAAGAACTTTGTTAAATGTCTTGAGGAGTTGTGTAATACTCTCATACGCGATTTGTGATTAATTGTTGCTAATTCCTTGCTCTACGTATGTTTTCGAGGGACCTTGTGACTTTTCTTCGATGGACCTTAGGGAGATGAGGACAAAGTGATTTGTGTCTCTAAGGACGTAGTGGTAAAGAGGAACGAGAGTCATACCTGTTCTCAAGAGATCTCATGAAGAGAATAAATCAGTATTTGGTTGCTTTACAAACTTTTAGGTAAAGAAACCAGTAGGGTGATGTTGTCTGAAATCTTCTGCAGTGTTCTTAGTTTTGATTGAGAAGAAGAGATTAGAGCTTGTCGTACAAAATGGCAGCAACTCGTGCATCAATCCATAAAAGTTGTGCAAGTGAATCTAGTAGAAGTTCCCCTGGGCCTATTCACAAACAGCTAGGTTCACAGTACTATGGAATCTATCTTATCCCATTTGAAATTCTGATTTATCTCTTCGTAAAGAGCTAGTTTTTCACCCTTCTAGGGTGTTTATGATCTTTTACTGTTTATTATTGTCAAATTACTACTATCATCATAAAAACATTCTTATACATTTATTAATTTAATAGGTTTAAAATCCTAAATAAAAGTTTAGGTAGTGGATGTAGGTTTACAAAACTCTATAAATACTAGTGTCTTTTTACTACTATTTTATTACTTTTCTTATCATTGGTTTGACTGGTATCTTAACTGGTACTTACAAATTTCAATTAACAACTGAAACTATTTTTTCTGCAAAAGACTTAAATAGTTTTTGAAAAACTAAAAACTATTTTGAGTAATAAACTTTCGCTGCATTAAAATCTCATTAGCCTAATTTACCACTCTCTTAGGTATGTATCACTCACACAAAGCCTTTCACTAAATCTCAAATATGACCAAAGGTTCAACTTCAACTTGGCTTTCGAACAATCAATCAATTTTCATCAAATATTAAAGTCTCAAAACATAGATGGCAGGCATATTGATTGCTTTTGCAAATTAGCTGTTGGTAATTCTCCAACCTTATCATTCCATTTTCAAAAATAATTTAATCTTTTTTCCTCCATGTTTCAAGTGATCAGCTTAGACAAACAATCAATCAATCATTGGGCATTGCTAGCTATATTCCTTATCCCACTCATAGACAGCTAACCTTCAACTGGCTATAAAATAAAACTACGTTTAATAAGGTACCAATTGAAATACCAGCAATCATCAGCACGATGCCGCGTAGTCATCTTTTGATGCTGATCCCAAAGCGCACTCCCAAGGATATCTAGTAATTGCTATAGTGTAAAATGTCCAACAATAATTCAATTAAAATCTCAATTCGCCATAATGATCGAACAATCAATCAATATCATATTCATTTCAAGATTGGTATTAATTAGGTTTCAATACAATAATCATGGCAACAATATTAGAGCATAGTTTGAAATATTCACTAGACTCTATAGCACAGTCACTAACTTTAAATATAATGATATAAATCATCACCAAAACTATGGATAACTATTAATCTTGGTGATATGTAGGTAGGATCTGGATTTTGGTTGCTTTCCCAACCTCATATAGCTATTATGTAAAGTAAATCAATTAGTTGTATGATTTAGAAATTCAATACCTTAAAGTACATTAAGAACTCAAACAATAATAGCTCAATACCAAAAATTAAAGAAGAGAAATTCAAATAGTCTTTCAATTTCAATACAGGAGTCGAACATGAATTACTAGGAACAACATGGCACAATAGAAAGAAATGGGATTGAGAATATAGAAAGGATCAAGCTGTAACGATATGTTTACTATCATATATATCCTTTTCCCAGCAAAGATATATTGTACTATTGAGTATAAATTCACCTAATAGTATCACATGTGGAACTTTTCTTAGTGAGCTCTGTAGCTCATCCCCTCACTATCTAGTTATCCAAAATGTAGTATAAGAGAAACTGAAAGAATATTAACTTAATTTCCTAAGCCATATAGTTATACCCAGTTGATTGATAATTTGAAATAATATTAACAAAGACTTTAACCTAAGCATAATTAAGTCTAGAAGCTCGCAATATCACGTCATTTTATTCTCTTGGAATTTTAGGAAAATGTATAAATTCAATAATTCAAGAGGTTGAATATTATCAGATTCTTAGTCTGATAATTAAGACGTTCAACTATCTATATTCAATTCTTGATTTTATAAAAATCTATACGCATTTACGATCATTCATTTTATTTTGAAATGTTGATTGAACCTAATTACTTCTTATTATTTTGTTATGCCAAATTTCTCAACTATATAATGCCTATAACATCATGAGACTTAACTTGATTTGGGCTTAATCATCCTTACTTTTAGTTCTCTAAATCTCTTGGTATCTTAATTTATTTTTACAAACTTAGATCATTTTAATCCTTAAGGCACTAAATGTATTACATAAGTATTTAGTTTAATTAGACTGTTTCATAAATAGTATCTTACAATAAGCTAGATCATTTTTATTTAGAGTTTGACTTACTTTAACTTGTAAGTTATCCAACTTAATTTGTGGGTAATTGTTCCTATCAATCTTTAATCATAATCTATTTATTACTTCTACAACTAGTTTACCTTTTTACATCGAGTCTCAAATTCCTCAATTGATTCCCACCAAAATATTTATATAATTTAATATTCTTAATTTATTGCCAATTGTAATTTATTTACATTATATCATATTATTAGGTTCCAAAATCATGAATTAGAAATACTTTACTTAACCTACTATGATTAATCATAATCTAATTATTACTTCCACAACTAGTTTACCTTTTTACATCGAGTTCCAAATTCCTCAATTGATTCCCACCAAAATCTTTATATAATTTAATATTATAAACTTAAGGCCAATTGTACTTTATTTACATTATATCGTATTATTAGGTTCCAAAACCATGAATTAGAAATACTTTACTTAACCTATTGTGATTTTTTTCAGCAACTTTTCAATTACACGGCTTCTTCTAAATTAAATCCAAGTGTAACCTAACAACCTTAACTTATACTTGGGCTATAAACCAACAACCTTATTCTGTGTCACATCAATTGTAAGCTAAATTCCTACTCAAATCCAACAATTTAACTAAATTAAAATTTGATTGGGAAATATTACCTAAATTAGATTAAATATGGATCTAATCTCCAACTAAGAGTGGTCCACATGCACTCAAAATCAAAAACTAGACCCTCTACCGGAATATTGCAGGAGTGCCACTGCTAACTGTCTTGCGCCACCATGCTATTGCTATTGGAAATGAAGGCCACCACACTAGAAAGTGCATCTTGACAAGGTCTACGAAAACCCTCAACTAGTTGCGCAAAATTACTCCATTTCATTATTTAATTAAGCACCAAACCGATACAGTAATATCTTCGATCAGCTGCCTCAATTATTCCATCAATAATTGTCCAAAACCCTAATTATACTCATCAACATACTTCTCTCAGCAAACCTGTTATGTTTCTTCACTGAGTTTTTGATTCCAATGCCAAAAGGCCAATCAATTAACCCTCCATAGTCACGGCAAAACCCTAGCACCACCGCATCACCCCCACTGCAATTTTTCCACCACCAATATCCTAATCCCAAAATTGATGCCACCAAACACTTATCCATGCCATTCCAATCACAACTCACCAAAGCCTAGCCCCATTCCACTACTAGAAGTGGCAAAACTACCACCACCAATGTGTGGTCTGCTCCTCTCAATTCCCGATGAAATCTTTTGGTGGTTTTAGTCATGTTTGGTATGGCTTTGTTTGTCATGATGAATAGAAACCCTACGATGTTAGAGTTGGGTTTTATAGCCATAATCTTGACATAGGTGAGTGAGGTAGTCTTGGGTTATCTATTGAAAATATGATAAAATTCCACCCTTAAACTTTATATGTAAAGGTATTTTCCAAATTTTGACTTTGGCCCCTAAACTTTCTCACCGTCTACAATTAAATCCATTCAAAATTAAATATCTTTACTTTTTCCCTTAAACTCCACTTCAGTCCCTGAAGGTTTTATTGTTGCACATTAATCCCTTGTCATTTTTAATCACAGGTAATTAGGTCCCAATGTAATTATGTGCAACCCCTAGACTTTTAACTTTTCCTTATTAGCCTCTGAATTTTAGAATTTTAGACAATCTAACCTTTATCTTATTCATAATTAAATCCCTCAACTGTTAATAATTACCTACAAGCTTCAATTAAAATGTAACTCAAAATTATTCTAAACATAAGCTATTGAATTTGCTTTTTATTTTGTTGAAACAATAACTTTAGATTTAAGGACCTAAAATTCAGGGTGTTACAGCTCTCCCCCGTAAAACAATCTGATCCCTAGATTCCCATTCGACATTTAGAAGAATTTAAAATAATGTCGACATATACCATCATCTTGTTTCAAGTCATTTCTTTGACATTACAAGTCCTTCACCTTTACTTTTTCTTATAGCACTCCTACTTCTTCTCATTCTTATGATTCAAGTATTTGTACTTAGATGCCCTACTACAATTATATTTTTCTAAGAAGTTCCATTGATTATCAAAAAAATTACTCCACTTTTAGTAAGGCAAACTAAGGCGACAAATCTCATATCCTGAATAGGATAATTCTATTTTCTTGACTTAAGTTTCTTAAGAAACAACAAAATCACTTTCTTATAACCACTTTTTTTATCGAAACATAGACATATAGAATAAGCCTTTATATTCTGAAGAAGAACTGGAACTAGCACAAAGCTAATGTTTTCCCTTATCTTACAAAATTTATTCATACTTTCTCTATTTATTAAAATTGTTGATTTTTATGAAAATCTCAAATATGTCATTGCATTAGTGGGTAAAACCTAAAAAACTTTGCGCCTCTCATATATTCCCTGGTTATCTATCTGCAGTTGATTATATTATCAACTTTAGCAGGATCACTATGTTGTCTCTCGTGAGGTTACACACCCTTGGATATACTTCTTTTCCAATTAACTTGACACAAAATTTGTATTTCTATAGGTATCTATGACACCAAGCACAAATATAGTATGGCTCGTTCATCGATTCCAAGTATAATAAATGTCCTTACTAGAGTCATTACAAACTAACCTAACAAATCAAAATATCATGTATATTAGATCTGGAAATGCTGCAAGAGCATTAATTAATCCAAAGGACATTATTTCAATTCATGGTACCCAAATCACAATTAGGAATTAATTCTCATTGTATCTTTTCTTCGAATTTCCAATTGATAGAATCTTATCTTAACTATATCTTAAATAACTAAAAACCCTTGCAGTAAGCCAAGTAGTTTATCTAAGGCAAGATATTACAATCCAACACTTAAATAGGCTAATTCAGTTCTTATCGTTGTGCTACAAATCTTTTTTAATGATACATGGTTTTTTTTCTCGATACTCAGATCCTCATATTCTTCAATCAATGCCCTTATGTTCTATTTACTAATCCTCTCTTAGACTTCTAAGAATGAAATCCAAGAAATTACTCGAGGTGTTTTTCATAAGGTTTTCAATGATATTTGTAGGGCTACTAGCATAGCCTTGTTTATCAATAGAACCACGTAGGTATCATTTCACTCCAATTAGATTTTATCTCATATATCTTTACTACATAATCTATTTATAAGGTTAATGTGAGGAGTTGGCATCACTGTCTATCTTTTGCACTTCATTCCAATTAGAGAGTTCTAATCGTGGTATTTTAATGGATTAGTGCAGCCAATTGGTAGTTGTCCACTATGACTTAATTTGTCAGTGGTTGTGTATGTGGCCAAACCCTCATGATGCCATTTTCTATATATTGAAGATTTGAGATTTATAGGACAAGTTCGACTTTGGTTAGTCTATTGTGTTGTCTAAAGCATTTCTAAATAACATCAAGTTGCTACCTTATTTCAAAAAACTTAGGACACCAAAACATGATGCAAGATTTTCTAGAGTTCAATCAATACATATAATGTCATCTGCACACGAGCTTTACATACAATTTCATCGATGTGTGTATCGATGAGTCATGTTATGACTACTAAGATTTTCAATTAATCTAGCATATTGCTTTAATTTATGATGAGAAAAGCCATCTAGGCCAGTGTGTCATCCATAAGATTGTCTATTTAGTCAGGTTTATAACAAGGTGCTCTTATGAATATATGCATTCAAAATTTAAATATTATTTCAATCTTCATAATTTACAATTCTAAGTTGTTATTGTCAAAGTTTAGGTAGGGTTTCTCATTTCCAGATACGGGCCTCTATTTTTCATTTGCATGTCTTGTATCCTTAAATTCTAAAAATTGATTAAGTCTCACCAAAAGAATAGTTCTCATTTTCATCAATGTCTTTCTGGGCCAAGGTTCTAATGGCAATCCTTTTTATCCCATCATTTCCATTTAATTAATTCAAATCCTTCTTTATTGATTTCTATATCCGTACTTGATATTTTCCTTCAATACTAACTATAAATGCCTTCTACATTCCTTAATAAATGCTATTCTGTTTTTTTCTCCCCTTGAGCTCACAATATATTTTCCTCATAACTTCGTTCTTATAAACAATCTCTCTTTTTCTTATTGATTGTCATCTTATAATCATACTACTGAGCTCTCTCAGTATCAAAAAGGTAATTCTCAAACATTTAAATCACTATCATATATATATGTTAGTCATCAATCAGCTTAAATAATTCCCTTGTAGGAAATATCTCTTATTTCCCTTTTAAAACTCACAATGCAATTATACCAACCAATTTCCTCATTGAATGCTAATCTTTGAAATAACAATATCGTTTGGATCCCAACCATATAGTATGTGCCAATTATCTTGAAACAATCTCTTACCTCTCAAGTTCTATTATCATAATGCATTTGCATGGGAATGTTATTCCAAATGTATTATTCCACCAAACATTAATAAAGTCATACGCTTAACATCTCAAGAGTAATGGATTAGATAAGGGATGGCCGCTCCAATACTAATCCTTTGCTCTTTTGATATCAAGAAATATCCCAAAAGTTCACATCTCAACTAGATTTTCATGCCCGACTTAATCTCCATTAATCCAAATATTCCATATTCGGAGGGCAGTCGAGTTATCAACGTACTACTTTCCTAAAAAACCCATTTTATTTAAGTCACAATATATTTTTATGTCCAAAGTAATGATCTAAAAGGTTTTTTACTGATCGAATTCAACTATATCTAAAGCAATCGTTGGCTTACTTACTGGTTGAAGTGTTCTCGGACAAAACCATACCCAATATAAATTCTCAAAAGTATTATTCCTCAAAAATATAAAAATTCACATGCTTGATACCTCAGGAGTTATGGATTATACATTGGTTGGCCACTAAATCATAACCCTTCACATTCTTCAGATCAAACATTGTCCTAAAAATTCATGTCCTATTCAAACTTTAGAGTCATGCTTAATCTTTGCTAACCAAATTTCCATATTTTGAAGATTATATCCCATTGTAGCTTAGATTTTCAAACTTAAGCTCTAATACCACTTTTGTAACATCCCATCTAGGAGGTGCCTGCTCAGTCGAGGAACTAATCATTTTATACCATAAGCTTTCTAGATAAAAAAAAAAAAAAACCTCTAAAACTCCAAGATATTTAATTTTCACAAGTAACATCCATCAACAACTAAACTTATTACCAGGAATATCATAGATTACACTTAGCATTTTCAATCCATCTGTCATATTGACATCAGTAACTCAATAGATTACAATATGTATATTTGTATATTCATTAAGTTTATTACCTCATGTATCACGCAATTTAGGCTTTCTTTGTCAGTTGTTCTTCTTGGGGGTAAAGAACCGAAAGAATAATATAAAAAACAAGAGTTAGAATAATTTAGTAAGATATTCTAGTAATAACAATTAAGTAACAATTATTTGAACATACTATGCAGGAAACAAGAAGGAGCATTGTGAGTACCAGAAACCATAAGGACACGCGAGTCCGTTATTTTCTAGCAGCTTGGGTAATGGCATTTAGTGGGATCTCCAAAAGGTGATGTTTATTGTGCTAGCGTCTCCTTCGATGCAAGAGGAGCATTCGAAGCTGATTATATATTGGGTTCAATGGTGCTTCAGATTGGTGACTTTACACATTCTCTAATGATGGGCCACCTGATTACTAGAGTCACAACTCTCAATCTCATCTATATCCTCGCATTTCCTACTTCATTCTTTATAGTTCCCATAAATGGTGCCAAAGTAATGCTGTAAAGAAATGGAGTGAGGTCTTTTTCGGTAGACAGCAGTGTGTAGGTTATTTTCTCTGAAACATGCACATAGTGATCTTTGTTTCTCAAAAGTTCTTCCAAATTATAGTTCTTTTGCAAATGATTTTTTGTACCAAGTTCTTTGTAGAACTTAGTATTTATAATTTTTTTGTCTTGATGGGCTTAGACCAATTAGAATTTTTCTACCCTTTATCATGCGCTTAACTTGCCTTTGGGCCATCAAGCTTTTTCACTTAATTAATTAACTTAAGGTATTAGACCACTTTTAGTTAATTTACTAAATTGCCTTTATAGTCAAGTCTCAAATGTATCCATATCACATTTGAATAATATTTTTAGTTTTATTTCATAAATAATAATTACAATTTACTGTTTTAAAAAATCAAAAAGAACCTTTCAATTAAAAAAATAAAAGTAGAAATTAGATTAAAATTATAGAATAACAATTAGCACAAATTTAATTCATTGAGAATGACAAAAAATAAATTGGAAAATAAAAGGTTCTTCAAATATCACCCAAGAATGAAAAAATTCAATAGTTGGTTATTATTAGTCATTTGATTGTAAAAGATACATATTAATCAGATCTTTTACATGTCAAGTTTTTGAAGATATATTTTATTTTAGTAATTAGGCAATTCACAATTTTTCATTATTTCATATTTTAGTAAGGAGTTTTTAAAATGGTAATGAATCGATAAACTTCTACCTTGAATCAACTTCTTATTTAATTGATTTATTATTTTATGTTTATATATATTTAAACATCATCATATATGGCTATTTAGAAAATTTTCATCTATATTTTGATACATGGACATAATTTTCTAATAATATTATTATAACATATTTATTTTAGCAATAAAGACTAGATAAGATGAAGAAGAAATATGCCGCATTGAGTACTATAAAGAGAAAATAATACATAGATAAAATAAAAAGTTCAAGAAAATGAGAAAGTCCATTAAATCATCTAAGGAGAAAAGACATATGGATTAATAAGTTAGCACCTCTCTTTCATTTAATTGTCAAAATTCACCAATTTATGACTTCTAAAAGAAAAGATGATTCTTATCAATCAAAACATTGGTAATTTCTCAATAGATATCTACTCTATGATTTTTTCAATAAATATGACATACGCAAGCAAATAATGTTATATGCTAAGATTTTAAATTTCAATCTCATTTTTTTATTGTGTTTGAGAATATATGATCTTGTATGCTCAAAGATTATGAATTGAATGAGGTACTTAATTGCATCCATTCCAATGTTGTAAGATTTAAATGAGCCTCACACATTTCATCGTGGCAATTGAAAAAATTAAACTTGCTACAACTTAAAAGTCAAATGAATTGCGTTAGCTATTTATTTTTCTATCAGAAGAGGTTAAAAACTTTTGAAAATATTTGACTCTTCAACTGCATATTCTTTTTTAATTTACTTAATGTTAAATTAGATAAAGAGTTTGCATCTACACTGCTAGAGTTACACTACACATAACATGGTATATCATAATCTTTTAGGTTTAATTTCAAATGAAAATGGGCATGGTAACTTTCAGTTATATTTTACCAGAATAGAAAACGAGCTGGAGAATTAAAGATACTAAAGAAATCATATTTCAAAAGCAATTATGAGAAAACTTATACAATTTTTGGAGATAAATATCCATATGCAAAAATCTTCAGAAGGTTTTTACCTTTTAATGACCCCATATCTTAAAAAACATGAAATTGGACCAATTTAAATTTTTATTCTCCAAATGCTTATCAATTTTTGAGAGATATTATAAAATATCAGCAGAATAATATATTATTATCCATACACATTGAGCTCATAAACATAAAATAACACATTATTATGAATGTTATAACCTCTTATGATATCCACTTCTTTCCTCAATAGGTTATATATATGATGACACCTAAACATTTAGGGGAAAAAAAGGGTATCAAAAAATTCAATGATGCAATCAAGGAGAATAATTCCATCCAGGTGACTCTTATAAATAGTGCAACAATTGTTGGAGAACAATAAATAGGTTTATATCCTATTTTATAGCTTATTCCATTATTTATTACTCTTATATTGGAAAGAGATACTTGTTTTCTTTTTACTACTAACACACAAAGTTAATAAATGCAAAAAATAGTCCAATTAGAAGTTTTAATATAATGTGAATATATATTTGTCTATTCCTTATTATCAAAATTTAACATTTTTCACATCAAATTCTCATATTTGCAAATTATAATTTGTTTAAACAGTGATCAAATTTCAACTATCGATCCTATAGCAATTTCTCTGGGAAGAAGTTCCATTGTTGGTTCTTCAACATAATTGACATAAAACTAGAGACTACAAAATTGGATTGCTATCGCCATAACCTATCAAATTTCAGACCTAAATTACAATAAAAAATGGTGACTATTACCCTAAAATGGGAGACAAAGGGTAGCAAAGTTGGAGAAAAGAATTGTTGTTCAACATATTTTATAGGGGATTCAAGAGATATAAATCATATATATCTTAATACATTGATAGTACAGAGATTTGGAAAACTAGATTTGTTTTATTAAAATGACTTGCATTCAAGAACTGAAATAGATATAGGAAAAGTTTTATGATGGCCAAAGAGCTTAAAATCAACTAGATTTAACCTCTAAACGTTTTGGCGCAAAAGTATGATATTTGAAAGATTAGTTATTTAATAATCAAAGATTTGTGGAAAAATTATTGCATAAGTTTATTAATTAAATTTCTAAAAAGAGGATGGCTCATGCTCCTATGTTGATAATCTTAAAGTATGAGTCTTGATATGGGATAGCCCAACAGGCCTAATCCAATGGCTATCGACCCAAGAATTAGATGTGGAGTACATCGCCAAGACCATTTCATCTTCGAAGATCTATCTTGTCGTCAACCTCTTCAACCTCTCACTGGGCAACATTAGTGTCACTCGACCAGGGTGCAGTGGACGAAGGTCGAACACAGGTGATCAATGATTCCAATGAGAGTTAGGAATAGAGAACCACCTTTCATCTAACACATCAAGAGCTTGTTATGAGGTCAATCCTTTTGTCGACCAGGAAGGTTATCCTAATGCAAAATCCCTTCTTTACTGCATTTAATGCTTTAACAGGCAACATGTCTCCGCATTAATAGCATATGCCGCACCAATACTGCATATCCTACCGTGCTAGGTAAGAAGAGGGCCCCTTTTATGTACTATTCTACCCATGAAAGCTAAAGATAAAGCCACCTAAAATAGTACTCAAATGTGAGAAAACCTAATGCCTCCCACATAGAGACAAGAGCCCTTTCTGAACATTAAGGGCATCTTACATATATCAACCATCCAGAGAATGCTATAAATATCTCATTGCCAGCCTCTCACAAGGTATGCCATTCTATACTAATAAGCCCTCACTCTGCTGCTCCTTCATTTAGTCAATCAGATACTAACTTAAGTATCAGAGTGTCTTAGCTAAAGGCACCTCAGTTAGCCTGACATTTGCTAATGATTGCACGACTCAGCCTAGCTACATTGGAGGCACACTCACTCAACCAAGAAGGTCTATTATTAAAATTCTAGCCTAATTTAATAAATAAAGTTTTCACCTTCATCATTTTAGCATCGTCTATGGGAATCTAGAGTCTGCAATTAAGAAATTATTTGCACTAGGTGAGCCACTTCAAAGAGAGAGAAGAATAAGAGATCCTCAACACCTCCTCCTCGACCTCAACAAGAGAGTGATTTACCAAGGCCTATCGTCCAACCAAAGCAAATGGTCACTTTAACCATGCCCCAACTAATGTAACTCATAAGTGAGCAAATTTCTGCACAAATCTTCACCCAGCTTTTTGCCAACCCAAACTACCATACGATCTGGCCAAGGCCAACAACTAATGCAATGCTCCAACCTACCCAAAGAGAAAAAAGACTCGACAATTAAGAAAATAGTTGAATAGAGACCAGACAACCTCCACCCTAATGAAAGAAAAGCCCTAAGCTCTTTCCAAAAGAGGATCCCTAACAAAACCGTTTGGAGGAGGTCGCAAATTCCATAGATCATGGCATTAAACCCATTCAATCCCCGCAACGCGATAGGGTCGAATGTGCAAGACCCTAGTCAAATAAAAACCTAACCTAGGCTGATCAAGAGAAATGAGAAGAAATTTTTCATTAGGTCCAGCAGCTAAATCGTAGTCTAGAGGAGATATTAAGGAGAAACACAAATAGGAACCTACATGGTGATAGCGCCCCTCATTCTCATCGGGAAAAAGAGTTATCTTTCATTCAGAAGATAATTAAGGAGCGCATCACTGTCGATGCTAAAGTCCTTACCGATTTACCCAGATATGATTGCTTGACCGACCCCAATGAACACCTCCTCCAGTTCAAGCATACGATGCAATTGCATGGGCATAATGAGTACATCTATGTGAAGATGCTAATGACTACTTTTTAGGGCATTATGTTCGATTGGTTCATGAAACTTGAGCCGGCATTGATCTACTCTTACAATCAATTGTGTGATAAGTTTCTGCACCAATTCGTCAGTGAGAGAAAGGCAAAAGTCTCTCACACCATCTATATACAGTCAAGCAGAATGAAGTGAAGTCCCTCCGTGATTTTTTTTCACCAGGTTCAACACTAAGGTGCTAAAGATAGATAGACCACGGATCGAGTCCCTAATCGATGTACTCTTTTTGGGTCTTCAACACAATGAGTGTGCCAACGCTCTAGTGCTTGAGCAACCCAATTCAATGAAAGAACTACTCAATCTTGCAAACAGAAACATGACCAAGGAGAACAAGAATAAGCTTAAATATGGCAACCATAAGGTCGACAAGAAGAAAAATAAAGAGAAAGATGATCATCAAAATAGAAAAGGTCGTCGATCTCCCATCAACTACTTTCATAATTATACCCCGCTCAATCTTTTGAGGAAAGTGGTGTTGTTTACCATTCAGCACAACAACCTCTTGAAGAAGCCCAAAAAATTGACAAAGACTGAGACGATGAAAAGATCAAAGAAGTACTGCCACTTTCACAAAAAAAAAAGCCATGATATTAAAGACTATTTCAACTTACATGATGAAATTGAGACATTGATTCAACAAAACCATCTCAAAAATATGTTGATGAGAGCGCCAAGAAAGAAGGGGACAAAATCAACCAGACTCCCCATAGAGAAAGGTTGATTAACCCGAGAAAAAAAGACAGAGGAAAGAAACATGCTCAGGATCCCTGCCCACCCATTTGAGGAGTTATTGACATGATCACTGGGGGTCCCACTAGGGGGACTTGAAGTTCGCTAGAAAGCAAACACAGCAGAGTCTAGAATCAACCAAGTCCACCCCAATTGAAATAGTTTTCTAGCTCTCCATCAATGCTAAACTGATTTCTTTCACTAATGCCAACCTCACTTACCTTGAGAACAAAGGATCCAACTATAAGATAGATTGCCCCGTGGTTGTAGCATTAGAGATAGCCAATTTTGAAGTAAGAAAAGTCCTGGTCGACAATGGCAATTCTGCAAATATCATATTCATGTCGATCTAGAAAAGAATGAATTTAGGGCAGCTAAAATTTGAACCAGTTTGTACACTACTAGTCAACTTTAAGGGGTTGAAAATCATCCTTGAGGAAACCATCAACCTTTTCACGTCATTTGGGAAAACCCCTTATAGGAGAACTCTCATAATCAATTATCTATTCGTCGATGCCCCATTCGCCTATAATGTCATAATAGGGTGACCATCTTTGAACGACCTCCGAGCTATTATCTCAACCTACCACATGAAAATCAAATTTTTGACCCAACTAGCATAGGCGAGCTCTTGTGCAACATCAAAGAGACATGGCGCTGCTATACCATTACAATTGAGCCTACTAAGTAGAAGAGCTAACCACAACTAAAGCCCTCGAGGGACGCCCCTGTGGCAAAACCTAAGTGAGGATAGGCAAGCAAGAAAAGAAAGCTAGAAAACACCATGGTCAAGCCCATCGGGGAATTTAAAATAATCAAACTAAAATATAGAAACCCCAATAAGACTACCAAGATCAAAAATGACATGGGCCACCACATGGAGTGTTTTATGGTCAATTTTATGTGTAAAAATATTAATATATTTACATGAAAAGCATTCAACCTCCAGGGAATTGACCCTATCATCATCATCCACTACCTTAATATGGACCCCTCATACAAGCCAGTAAAGCAAAAGACTAGGACCTTCAATGCTAAGATATGCCAGAGCATCGAAGAAGAGGTCAATAAACTCTTAAATGTAAGATGTATTATGAAAATTCAGTACCCCTCTTGGCTTTGTAATGTTGTACTTGTCCCTAAGAATAAGGAGAAATGGCGTATATGTAATGACTTTACTGATTTGAATAAAGCTTACCATAAAGATCCTTACCCCCTGCCTCACATAGATTTGCTAGTTAATTCTACTAGGTTATGAATTATTGAGTATAATAGATGTTTTTCAAGGCTATTATCAAATATTCATGACACCCGAGGATAGAGATAAGACCTCTTTCATCATCCCCAATAGGGTTTACTATTTTTTGGTCATACCTTTTGGGCTCAAAAATGCTAGAGCAACCTACCAAAGACTGGTAACTTTATATTCAAAAATGAGATTGAAAAGTTCACAAAAATGTACATCGACAACATGATCGTCAAGACAGAGCAAGCCAAGAATTATCTACTCGACCTCAACCACATATTTTCCATACTGTGGGCGTTAAACCCTAATAAATGTACCTTTAGGGTTCGAGGAGACAAGTTATTAAGCTACATGGTTAGTTAAAGGGGCATTGAAGAAAATCCACAGAAAATCTAGGCAGTTTTGGACATCGCCCCACCCTAAACAATCAGGGACATACAACGTCTGGTTGGGAGGATCATAGCTCTTGGTAAGTTTATTACTCGATTGACCAACAAGAACCTACCTTTCTTCAAGATACTCAGAAACGTGAAGAAATAGAGCTTCCAATGGACAAAAAAGTATGACCAAGCTCTGGTTGAACTCAAGCAATATTTGTCTTCACCGCCTATGCTCACCAAACCAAAGCTAAGAGAAATTTTGCACATGTACTTAGCTGTGTCTGCAGCCTTAATCAGTTCAATCTTGGTCTTAATTAAGGATAGAAATCATCAACCTATCTATTACTATAGCAAGGTACTACAAGGCCACGAGCACAACTACCTTGAGATCGAGAAATTTGCTCTTGCCTTGGTCACCGCAGCTTGAAAATTGCGACTATACTTTCAGTCCCACATGATCATAATGTTGACCAACCAGCCATTGAAATAGGTGCTCTCAAAATCAAACATGTCGAGAAGATTGACCAAATGGGCTATTAAGTTAGGAGAATTTAATATCATGTTTCAACCCTAAACGACCATAAAAGCACAGGTTTTAGCTAATTTCATCATCGAGTGACTCAACCTCCTCGATCAAGATGGTAACAACCCTTTGGAGTGGACTCTAGACATCGATAGGTTAATAACCACTTCAAGAGAAAGGATAGGTGTTTCACTCTATTCTCCCCTAGCGGAGGAGTATGATTTTGTAATAAAGCTCGACTACTCGATCACCAATAAAGAGGCAGAATATGAGGCCCTCTTTGTAGGAATAAAAATGGCAACAGATCATGGAGTTGAGCACCTAATGGCATTCACAGATTCCCAGGTAGTCACAGAACAAGTTGAAAGGAACTTCGAGGCCAAGTACTCCATGATGAGTCAGTACTTAGCCGAGGTGAAAAAGCTACAGCAATCATTCAAAAAATCTGCCCTCAGCCAAGTACCCCAATCAAAGACCAAGTGCACCAACGCCCTATCCAAATTTGCTAGCTCAACAAGAGGGACCAAAGATAGAACAATGACATTTTTAGTCACAAGCAAACCAACTATAGGTACTCTTGACCAAAATTTTGTAGGGAACGTAGAAAAAGCCGTCTTTTCTTGGCAGGATGCAATAAAGCTTTACCTGAGTCATAGGATAGCTCCTCAAGATAAAAAGGAAGCAGACAGGCTCAGAGGTTAAGCAGCCAAATTTGCTCTCGACGAACACAGTCAACTCTACATGAGGTCAATCTCTGAACCACCTTTAAGATACTTGGACCTAAATTAGGCCTATGAAGTTCGACAAGAAATATACACAAGCATTTGTGGAAATCACTCTAAAGGATTATCTCTGACCCATAAAATTATCAGATATGGATATTTTTGGCCAACACTGTTAAAGGACGTCATCGACTTTGCTAGAAGATGCCAATCCTATGAAGTTCTTTCAAACATACCACACCAACCCGCTGCATCGATGGTAAACGTTCAAGTCACATGGCCATTCGACCAATGGGGGATCAACATAGTTGGGTCCTTTCCAAAGACATCAGGACAAAGAAAATTCATTATTGTTGTAGTCGAGTACTTTACCAAATAGATCAAGGCAAAAGCAGTCCCAAAAATAACTTACGCGACCATCAAGAGCTTCATTTGGAAAAACATTATCTGCCGTTTTGGTCTCCCCAAGCTCCTGATCTTAGACAATGAAACTCAATTTCAGAGCAAAAATATAAGAAATTAGTGCGAAACTTTAGGGATCTGCCAACACTTTACTTCGATCGAGAACCCACAAGCTAATGGCTAGACTGAAGTGACAAATAGAACCGTTCTCGACCACCTTAAGGCATGACTAGAGAGGATTGGGCTGAGCTAAACAGATGACCTCCCTAGAGTACTATAAGCATACAGAACCATCCTTCGAATAGCTAGAAGTCACAGCCTCTATAGTTTGTCTATGGCTCCAAAACAGTTTTCCCATCCAAATTAATACAACATACAGCTCGGGTGATCTATTTCAACCTAATCAGAAACATATCTGAAAGGAAATTTGACTTGGAAACCATCGATAAATTAAGATAAAAAGCCTACAACATGATGCAATGCTATAAATCAAAGATGACGGAGCATTACAACAAGGTAGTTCGACCCCATAGCTTCAAGGTCAAGGATTTTGTCCTCAAAAAGTCAAAGTGCCGAAGAACGTTGGCAAAACTCGACCCAAAATGCGAAGGACCTTACTTCATAGTCAAGGCATTGAAGCATAATGCATATCGAATCGTAGACGTGAACAGCAATGAGCTTCCATGACCTTGGAATCTTATAAATTTAAAGAAGTTTTATGTATGAAGAGACTTTGAGTCTCCATTATACTGCATTATGTAAACAAAGTTTTTTAACTCTTCCACAACTATTCACTTATAATACTAAAGCATGTCCACAACTAAGTGAAATAAGTCAAGCACTTATTGTCGATCCCGTAGTTGACCAAAATAATGACTTCAAGTCGCTAAATCAAGGCTTTTTAACCTAACATTTACAATCGACCCTGCAGTTGACCGAAATAATGGCTTCAAGCTACCAAATTGAGGCTTTTTAGCCTGAGTCAACTTGAAGTTTACGGTCGACCCCATAGTTGACCAAAACAACAGCTTCAAACCTAAAGACTAACAAGTTGACTTCTTAATCGGCGAATTACTTGGATTAATTTTATTACGCTCGCAATCGGTTTTATTATGCTTATGATCAGTTTATTCTCAACCGACCATGCACTCGATGAATTGTAAAAATTATTGCTTATTAGCAACAACTAAAAACTAGACCCTGTGGTTGAAGATAACTTTGTGAGAAGCATTAAGTTAATATGATCAATTCGGTAAAAGCAATCGTCTCAGTGCAACAACAATAACTTTAATCAACCCCAAAAGTATTAAGTTATTTTTGGAGTTATGTTATCTATAATCAAATTTTTGTTCATCAATGACCCACATTCGACAAAAACAAAAGCATTAAACGAAAAGCAAAACTTATTAATGCACATCGATGAGCGAAAAATGGCATTTCATTCAATTTGTAAGCTTTTGATCACAACCTTGCAAAAAGAATGAAATGAAATGAAAAATGAAGAGAAAGGAAATTACAAAGCAGCATCTTGCAAGGCAACCAAATACATGTATTAAAAACTTCAGCAGTTGCTCGACCCCGCACCTTCAGTTTAAGCCCCAAAGCACTCTCTTCTATGGCCTGATCAAGCTCATCACTCAAGGAGATGGGAACCACCACTGGGCTATCTGTCTCATGCTCTGACCAGCAGCAAAGAGTTAGATAGTAGCTGGGGCTAGTCAGGATGGTAGGAATTGAGTGGTGTCGACCATGCCGTCGTGAATCTCAAATGCAAAATCATTTGCAAACCCAAACTTCTTTGCCACCTCAAATAATCTCTTTGCTATCTCGACTTTTTTCCTCTACTACTCAGTTGCGGGCTCAATTGGGGTAATTCCTACAGCACCCTCTTCAGTAACTAACTCATTAAGCTCAAGATACATTTGCAGTTGTTTGTCCAGAATGGAGATGATGCAATCTTTATCATCTAATTGAAAAGCATAGTCTAGATACTCCAACCACTTCACAGCCTTATCGAACGCACCTTTAGCACCATCCAAAGAGAATACGACGCTCGCGTCCTGAAATACTGAGCATAACATGAACTACTCCACAACCTCCTATCACATTAGCAGTAGTTTTCTATAACATTCTGCTCAAGCATCCTCAATAGCCACAATGTATCCCGTCGTCCAACCAAAATTATAGTCATGTTGTGCATCTATTCTGGCTTAATGCACTAGCTCTCTGTCCTAGTCTTTTCAGTGATAATAATGACCAGCTGACTATCCTTCATCATGAGTTGATTATTGAGGCTCACAACTTCCTTTGTTAGCTTCTCAAACCTGGCTTGAGCGAACTCGAGCTGTACCCTCAGAATGTCCAGATCCCTCTATTCCTCCAGCTGCTCATGGTCATTAAAGCCAGCTCAACCTCCTATAAAAATGGTAGCCCAACTGGCTTACCTACAAAATAAATTATGGATCAACAAATCATGCTCCACTAGCAAATAAAACTTGACAAAACACACTGATTAACTAGACACTTTCCATATTCATGTAATAGGCTAAAGCTCTGAGCACAGCATCCTGGTTCAAATCTATGAATTTCCTCTTGTAGGACATAAACAACTTGGCCATCATCACCTTCTATGGAGCAGCCTCAATCGACCCTGCCATCACCATAAAGAGTGAATTATGTACAACCATGACCAACTCTATCTCGAATCAAAAAGACGACAGCTTTAGCAAGTGGAACAACATGTCATCCCTGCGCCGCCCGCACAGATCATAACACGATGGCTAGCCCAATACTGTAGTTTTTCCTTTGCCTTTCTCAACTGCAACTCTCTTCTGAGCATAACCTCCCTTCTCGACTATTTATCTCTTACCCCCACCAGCAGGGCTACTGTCTATGGTCACCACAGGTCAAGCAAGCGACACAACTGGAGATGGTTGCACAGCTTAGGGCAACAATATTGCTACCAGAGTGATTTCTCATCAAGTCACTGTAGCTTGACAATGCTTTTCATTTCTCTAAGCTCAGGCTAAAGCTTCTTGCCTTACGCAGTTTATTATCTCCTTTCAATCTACCAACACAGTAGACAATAACAAAAATTATTAAAGCTAAACATAAAGATACATGCAAATAAGTAAATTCACAAAATCAACAATGCTATCTACCAAATCAATCATCCGCTGGTAAGTCCAAT
The DNA here is from genome assembly GCA_014898725.1 of Jacaranda copaia. NCBI lineage: Eukaryota > Viridiplantae > Streptophyta > Magnoliopsida > Lamiales > Bignoniaceae > Jacaranda > Jacaranda copaia. The sequence continues at coordinate 91,813 of JACGDI010002003.1, forward strand.
GGGGCTAGCGATAAGCTAGCTAACACCAAACTTTTCTCCTCAATAAAAATCAAAGCCTCCATCTGACCAAACTCGATCAAATCCCAGATGAATGTATTTAGCCAGATTAAGTTGAATTCTCAAGCATCTCAATGTGATCCATCCATCACCCCTAAGGAATATTGAAGCCCTCGGGTGATCGAGCATATAGATAATGCTTTTTTCACTCTTGGTCATAGGAAAAGGATGGGATGATAAAGAACTTTTGGTGTGGTTGAGCGGTAAGGTAGTAAAACCCCGACTCGTTGGTTCTACCCAACTTTCAGGACATTAGAAGATGAAAAAGGTTCAAAAAGTTTGCAAAGGTGACTAGTTAGTCAAATAGATGCATAAGAATAGTAAAGCTATACAAGGTCGAGAAATAGTTGGATAACAATTAGGTTATGCAAACCTCCAACCCATCCAACAGGTCGACTATAGGTTTGGCTAAAGGTAACCTAAGTCCGCACCTAAAAGCCTTCTTGAATACTGTAATACACCTACTTAGAGGCCGATGCTTCCTATCAACAGGACCAAGCACTATAAGTTTATAATCAGGGGGAATGTGGTAGACTTACTTGATCCAGGCTAGGTCGACAAAGGTGAGTTTAGATGCTATTTCACTATATTGGTCGAGGGTGAACAATTGATCATAGGATACTGGTACCTCACTTGGTCTAGCATCACCCCCAACAATGGCACGACCATTACTCGAGTTGCCAGAGCTCGAACTGCTTGACTCACTAGTCAATTTACCCCCCCATACCGCTAGGAGTCCTATCAGAATGGGTTGCCTCACTATCACTCCCCTGACTACCCTCAAAATCATAAATATGTTACATTTTTATGAAAAGTAGATGCTCGAATAAAACTAGGGAAAAACTTAAGTGGTTTTGACGAAGCCTAGAGCAAAAAGTAATTCACAAGAAGCGTGGTAAAGATAAAATTCGACCAGATGCAAAGCAATGAAAGTGAAAAATGAGCCTTTTAACTACACTTATTTATAAGCACCCAAGCACAGGAATCCAAACGGTTGTAATAATACCACAGTCATCATCTAGTGCTTTGTATAGGTCAATGTAACGGCACATTAAATGCACTAAACCCTAGTTGATTACGCAAACCCTTGTCGATTAGACCTTCCTACTTCTTAACGTTACTCCCCAATCCTTCTCATCAATACTCCCAATCAAAATTCAGAAATAAAGGGGACTCATGATATAGGATGGCCCAATAGGCCCAGCCTAGTGGCTATCGACCCAGGAATTAGATGTGGACTACATGGCCAAGACCATTTCATATTTGAAGCACTGTCGTATCGTCGACCTCTTCGACCTCTCACTGGGCAACATTAGAGTCATTCGACTAGGGTGCGGTGGATGGAGGTCAAACGTAGGTGATTGATAATTTCGATGAGAGTTAGGAAGCCTTTCGTCTAACGCATCAGGAGTTTATTCTGAGATCAATCCTTTTGTCGACCAGGAAGGTTATCCCACTGCAGAATCCCTTCTTTACCTCATTTAATACTTTGACAGGTGGCATGCCTCTGCATTAATGCCATATGCCACCCCAATACCGCTTATCCTACCATGCCCAACAAGAGAAGCAACCCCTTTGTGTACTATTCTACCCGTACAAGTTGGAGATGAAGCTACTTGAAATAGTACTCAAATGTGAGAAGATCTAATGCCCCCCATATAGAGACAAGAGCCTTTTCTAAACGTTAAAGGCATATTAGGCATATTAGACATATCAACCATCCGGAGAATGCTATAAATACCCTATTGCCAACCTCTCAGAAGGTATGCCATTCCATACTAAGAAGCCCTCACTCTGCTACTCCCTCGTTTACTCAATCAAATACTGACTTGCATATCAAAATACCTTAGCTAAGGGCACCTCAACTAGCCTGGCGTTTGCTATTGATTGCAGGACTCAGCCCAGCTACATTTGAGGCTCACTCACTCAACCAAGTAGGTCGATTATCAAAATCTTAGCCCAATCTAGTAAATACAGTTTTCACCCTCATCAAGTACAAAAGTGCAATCCCAGATTATTATGATAAGTTTGTCTGTACAAAATATTTAGATGTAAAAAATTATCTTATGGTCTATAACTTGGTTCTTAAATAGATAATACATAGAACTTATGGAGATAGAAACAAGAAAAACTCTTATATGGTTGACGGAAAATGCAAATATCATTATCCATGTTTATAGTGTAAAAGCACAATGCAAAAGAAGATAAGTGTCTGGTTTATGAAAGGAGATTGAATGGCAGTTAAAGTTCATAATGCAAAGCTATATAACAAGTGGGTAGTACCTTAACCAAATACAATTATCACATCAACACAGAAATATATTTTTGAGTGACAACAGTAAAATATCATATAGATATATCTATGAGGGGCATGATAGAGTGGCCACTAATGTCACCAAAAGTGATGGACAAAATGCAATTTATAAAATTAAGCATTTTCAAGATGGTTAGTTGGTCTTTGTTCTAGCAATAATGTGTTCAATTTTTCCGTTTAACTTGAATGAAATATATGTGCAAGTATTGATCTACAACCATCTCCCAAATCAACAATCTTTCGCTTATTGCACAAATCAAAATTTATATAACGTTTTCAAATGGGACCACATCTTCAAAACGATGCTCACGAGACATTTTTCTATGTGCTAAAAATGAAAATGGAAGAAAATACTTATATAGAATTTATAGAAAATACTGTCTAGGACAAATAATGTAGATGTTGGAATGAAAAAAAAAGATAACGTAATAGGTCATATATGCAGTGCAACTCACACAGATTTAAACCATGTAATAAGCCCAACATCTTTTACTATTTTACATGAAAATTTATTTTTAGTTTTCTATTTATCTTGTTGATAAGTATTTGAATCAAATATAAATAAACAAACATAAAAAAAGAACAAATAAATAAATAAACAAGAAGTGACATTGCAATTGCACCTTTCTAGTACTACCAAAATCACCAAATGGGACCAAAACTTACCAATGCATTTTTCAAAAGCCTCAACAATGTATTAAACTCGTGACTTGCTCTTATGCTTCACAAGCATTAACAACGTATCCTTCACATGCCAAGAGTGAAGCAAGGATGCTCGTCCAGAAATGATCTGATGGGAAAGATTTTGTCAAGTTTTGTTTTCTTGGGACAGTTTTGTCCTGCCAGCAAGCATAGCATAACATTAATGGATGTGGCCTTACTAATAACTTTTCTTTTAAATAGGGAGTTGAATACAAAAGCAGGTACAAGTTTCCAATTCCAGGAATAGAAAGAAGAAACCAGGTGATAGAAATATCTTTAAACTGCCATTCACATCTGCATTTGCTCAGTAAATTAGAAGCATTAACTTCATACATAACATCATCCTCTTATCTGAAAACATTGAAATCAAACTCCATTGCTCCAGAAACGCATTACCCAGCAGCTTCATTTCTGGAATTTTACAATTGTAGTAAACTATCTATCATGAATACATAAAACTCAACTAAAAGGGAAAACAATGACCCATACCTGTAATTCTTGAAATTAACATTCGAATCTGCTACTTTTCAATCTATCAGCAAGAGCCCAACTAAAGAAAACATTAGGAACGTAATACAATCAAACATCTAACTTGTTTTCTCATTCACATAATTTCTGTACAATCACTAGGAAGATTCTCCCATGGCCTTGCCTCAGTGAGAGAAGGAACTCGCCTCAGTGCTATAAATTGAATACTCACTCAAGCTAAAGTTGGGTCTCTCTTCATCCCAGCTTAGAATCTCCCTAGCATACTTGAGTGCTGCATCTACACTATTTGGCTCAAGGCCTTTTACCAGCGATACATACAACTTTCGACCTGTCAGGGCAGAGTAGAGCCTTTTGAACTTGACAGCAATATAGTGAAAACCCAACTGCCCCAGTGTTGGATGATTTGCATTGTTGCTGTTGGTGCGATTACGGCTTATCACCGGATGAAAATCATTGAACCAATCACATTGACTCAAAGGAACTTGTTCTATCTTTTCCTCAAACAAATCAAATTTATTTAATAGGAGGAGAAAGTCCATCTGATCAAAGGTTGGATGAGTAACCATGTTCTCAAAGAACTTTTTGCTCAACATCATCTTGTTTAGTGTGCTTCCATCACCATCAATGGAAAACTGATCATAGTCACTCAAAGAGACACAGAAAATAACAAGTCGAACATCTTCAAACATTTCTAGCCACTTGCAGTTTTCTCCAAAGCCTTTCGCTTGTAGTCTGATCAGTTGAAATCTGTGATCAATTGAACAAGGTAATGTTAAGCAATCAAGAGAGAATAATGCACAAAGTCGGAGGTAGTATTTAACTTAATCCAGTTAACAGTGATCAATAAAAAGCTAAACTGAAATCAGGATATTCCTAGTGTTCTGAGGCAGTCCTGCACTATCTACAGATTGCCCAGAAGTAACTCATTGGAACTTTATTTACCAATTACACGTTCTCTTAATTGTATGAAAAAGAAACAAGTGATGGATAATATCCCTTATAAGAATGGTCAAAAGGATGCATTGATACATACAAACATAAAATGAGACATGAAAATATGGAAGTTTGTTGGAGAAAATAACCATAAACTTGAAGACATTTTCCTCACAAACTTCCAGAGCAGAAAAATGTTTTATGACACTACCTGAGAAGGGAGTCATGAAGATCCCCACTGCCAGCCTCACCATCATACGCTGACTCAGGGAATGAAAAGTCCATGCAGGAAAGCCCATTGGACGAAGTAACATGTTCAGCATAAAGGATATTAACATCAGATGGTATATAATCCGGTTTCAATATCTCAACAGCCTGAGAGGAGCAAAGCAAAACAAAAAAGTGTCACGAAAACAGTTGACTGACGAAAAAATGAAAATACAGTAATAATCTTTGACTATTAAAAAGCTTTAAAATTGAATTAACTAATTCAAAACTGCAACTGTAGAATTGCTATTCAACAACCAATTTCAGCGCAAGGCAGGTCCCTCCTGCCTGTGATCTTTTAAGGAGTGAATGCTTCAGCTCATTCCCACAAAAACTGGGATCAATTTTCTTACCTAAGAGAAATTTCAGCTATGAATACCACTATAAGAATCATCAAGAACCTTTGGAAAGAGAGATCCATCCATCAGGATTGTGTTCCACAGTTCCAGAAGCCCAAAAATATAGCATACAAAATGTCCTCCTCCAGAATGTGAACAATTTCTTCTTCCCCTTCGGTAGTCCACATATTATTTTCTTTCCATAAAATCCTAAAGATACACAAGGGAGTTTTTTTTTAACTGGTTCTATCCATGTTTCTCTATTCAGTACAATGCCACACATGAGGAAAATCCTTCACAAGTTTAGGCATAATCGAAAGAGTGGAAAGTGCAAAATCAAAGGGATCGTATTCTTCTAGCCACCTTGCCATGTAGTAATGATCATTACGCCTCTGCAACTTGCTTGCAGAAGAGGAAAGAATTCACATAGATTTTCTCTCTTTTCTTGGTCCTGCGTAAAAGTTTTTGTTAGCTGATTCCGAAGCAGTAACTGCCACCTTAGTGGATTTACTTCTCCAAATCTCTCTATAAGGAGAACTCACATTAGATGTCTTATTGAGAATCTACTGATACATGTTGCAATCATAAAGCCACTTGATTATCCCCTCCACCTTCAAACGTCCATTTTATCATCATCCATCCAACATAGCAAAGAGTTTCAATCAATCACATAATCTACTTCCTACTTCTGAAACTTTCTTCCAACCATTGGTCCCACAGACTACTTTTAAGTTTGTGAAGAAACACTGCCCCTCATATTAAACAGTCACTAGGAATTATGTCTTCTACTAGTTCTTCAAAATATTGGCATATTTGCTCTAAATTTTAGCAAAATACATGAAAACTTTGTCTAACCACCAAAGTAACCCTTTCTGCCTGTCTGTTATAGTCTGCAAGGATCACAGAATCCATATAACTTAGAATTGACTCTCAAATGATTATCACTAGTCATAAAAAGATTAATAAATTCTAACTATGTGTAGGTAACAGTGTAGTCACCCTAGAGATGACTTCCAAATGGGCCATCGAGAAATGAATAGAAGGGCGACATTTCACAGCAACTTTCTAATTTTATGATAGAATGTCTGGTAATCAATGTAATTAGCTAGGCCAGACAGAATATGGGCAATCATCTTACCCGCTCTAGGAAATAACTTGCAATGCTGGGGAGAGTTTCCAATTCACTTCTCCGCTTGTAAGTTGCCTGGAAAGCTGGATTGTTCCACAACTCCTCAACCAATGGTGCATATTCTCGACTAGCAGCAGGAAAAATTGCTTCCAAAGTACCTGATGCCATTATTTTAAGGAGCCAGTCGGAAAATGCCTTCAACCGTGGACAAATGGAATAGAGAGTCCCTTCACCATTGCCACCAATATGCTCTGCTATAAAACAAACTATCAAACAATACTTCACATTTGATAATAATAACACAACACATCTGTGACAAAAGCATACATGGAGACCAACCAATAGATATTTCAGTACAAGAAATATGAGGCTGTGGCACCCAGAAACAAAACCAATAACCAATTCAAATAACTTGTACCCAAAAGCACTTGAGACGATATATTGAAGGTTTTTATTTCAACATTATCAACTTCCGAAATCCTTGCAGTTCAAAATGTACTATGATCCATTTTGATATGAAGCCATCCCAGGTTTGGAAGCTCAGAGGCCTTAACATGTCACAGGGAATTCTCCGTTAAGATCCTTATATTCATTGAACGTAGCCTAAATGCATCTTTTGTTCTTGTTACAGGTTGTCTCCCCACACTCAATCTTCTCCAACCACTTACCTCCATGGGTCAGGTTTTCCTCCCTCCCTCCACGCACTTTGCAAGGATCCAAGTCTACATACCCTCTTAGAGAATTAGACACATGTAATTGACCGGAAAAGTGAAATCTTGGAAATTTTTATTGAAGATACAAAAGAAAGGAGATGATCATGCAAAATAAATAGTTCCCCCTGCCTTCAGGGAACTTAAGTGTCACTAGCTGTTAGCCTTTTTTCTCTGTATTACCTTTTCAGCTTTACT
>JACGDI010002003.1:99049-162607 GCA_014898725.1 Jacaranda copaia
GGGGGCAAAAATAGTACCACAATGATTTAGTTGAAATATGTCATTCATACATGGATGATGTATGAAAGAAATGGGTAAAACTTCATAGTCAGGAATCATTAAATCTTCTCTCACATATAAATTACATGAATACATGCAGATGTGTACCATGCAAGTGAAGCATTAATAGCACATCAAAATAATTAGTTGATATACATCCTTCGTACATCTGATAAATGATGTTTGGAAAAGAAAATAAATAAAAATCTATACTGAGGAAAACTTGATCACAAAGAATCATTAAATCTTATGATCACATATGAAGTACACAATAAGTGCCTGTTTTAATTTATTAACGTCAAAATACTATCTAGCAATGTAACATGTCTGAAGGTTGATAACACACAATAAATTGAGAACTCTACAAGAACAAAAGATAAAAGAATCTCAAACTTGAAAAAGTAAAGCAAGCAGACCAAACAAAGAAAACTCAAGGCTATTCAGTATATGTGCAATTAAATCTAAGTTCACAACTGAATGATGCTTTTACACTTTCATGCTTAAACAACTAAGCAAAACTGAATGTTCAGATGAACTTGTACCTGCAGGAGATGAACAATCACCTGACTGATTTTGCCTCAATTGATTCAAACTTTCTTCTTCAAAGCGCTCCCGACCCTCAAGAAGTACTCCAATGTAACTATAAACATGGCTCTGGATCACTAATTTAATGTGTTCACGCTCATCTTCAGAGAAAGGTGTCTCTTTGTAAAGAATTTTAGCCTAACCCAACAAAACTAGACTTGGTAAAAATTTCAAAGATTTGAGTATTAGCCAACATGGACAAAGGATAAACCAAAGTTTGAACAAGCATTTGACTCAAAGCAACACTGACACAGCAATTGATCAAAATATAACATAAAAACATGGATTATTAGAAACCCCAAATCCTACAATGCCATCAAATCCTAACTTGCATCTCTAGCAAGCAAGTAAATCCATATTCATAGAATGAAAATCCCCTAGGCAATGCAATTAATGTGAGTTTGGTTATGCTTCCAAAATTAGAATGGCTTATAAGATGTTCCCGTAAAAGAATAAAATCAGAAAGGATTAAAGTTAGCATAAGAGAGAAAACAAATAAGTGTGGCATTCCAAAAACAAAAGCTCATTGTCCCATCTGCGAGTAGTCTGGAGTCATCAAAGCCTAAAAGAAACATATAACACAAGAAAAGCAAACATATAATCTGGAAATACACACTTTTTTTTTTTATTTTCAAGCATTTCCCTTATTTCACCTCCTACTTTTTCCCAAGCAAGCATATTGATGATCTCAATCTGAGTCTCAACCAATACCAAATGCTTAACAATGCAGCATCTCATTGATTTACTGGGAGAAGGTGCTCTACTTGCCAAATATCACACTATGCCATGATGATAAATTTTCTGAATTGACAACGGTAAAAGAAGGCATACTACTCTTTCCTGATATTTGATTTTTATTTTGAATTTAACTTAATAAAATAAAAGTTATATATCAGAATTGCATCAGTTGCTTATCCTGATAGTTCTGTCAGCTAAAGTCTTATGTCAATAATTGCACGAAGTGAAAGACATGAAAAAAAATTCCAAACTCCAAACGAACAAAGACAAGCTTTCCTATCCTAGATTAGTGCCATGGCATCCCACTTTAAAGTGATCCAATAAAATAAAGATCAACATTTCCATTTAGTGGCTAAATGGGAATGTTACTTCAATAAAAAGGAAACACCATTAATGTTCAAAACCAAAAAAGACAAAATGTTTTTATTCTTCAACAATATGGCCAGTACTTATGTTTCAAAGTGCAATAACTGTCTGCCGAAAATCTTAAGAGCTACCTGTTTAAATAGGGTACTTGTCCCAGATCCACTATATCCAATCAAAAGAAGTTTCTGAATTGCTCTCTGCTCAAGATAATCTGGCATGGTCAGATTATTCATGCTAGTGACTTGCTCTCCACAAGAATGCAATGATTTGGAAGGAACAGGTAGAGAAAGTACAGCACAAAGCAGCTTTGTTGCAGCCTAAACAGTATATCAATAAGGTAGTGAAACAAGATGTTAGCAGAATAAGAGAGAACAAATGCATAATGGTTGGTTTTTTTTTTTAATTTTTGGAGGCAGGGGGAGTGGTCAGGAAGGAGACTTCACGAATAGATTTGATAGAAGTCGGACCTTGCCCCAGATATAACCTTTTGTATTTTTCTGTCCCTCCTCTTGGTATGAACCATCTTCATTAACCCAAAAATGCGGATTCCCAGCACACTGAACACCCGCTAACTACAAAATTCGAAACACATTATAACCAAAAAATGTCAAGAGACAAGTTCTCAAATACAGGTCAGATGCACCCAGATAGCAACCTTTAACATGCGCAATTCTACTTTTGTGATCTCACGACCATTTATATAAACCTGGGTGTTCCCATTGCTCGCATCTACTTTAATAGGACCCCCAACATTGAGATGGGGGCTAATAATTTGTGAAGGCTTCTGTCCTTCCTGTAAAATTCAGCACAAAATTATCTTCATTAGCAACAGCTAAAAAGAAAGAAACCAAAATTTAGGAATAACAAGTTAAGCTTATCACCATTACCTTTCCCCAAAGACCTGATACTTTGTCATACCAATAATTTCCTGGTTTCAACTTCTTTGGTGGATTGGAGCAACCCTGCAGCATGATCAACTCCTCATGATAAAGAGGCCTACCATTCACACAGATATACTCCGGAGGTAATTGATTCACTTCACATAATTTCTCAGCCTTCATGATCTGCCGAACCTCCAGATCATTGAGCAATCGCTTGAGCATTCTAGAGCATTTTCCCAAATAACCACGCTTCGATTCATCAATGGGGTATCCAATGCAAGTCACGCACTTTCTACCCTCAGGCATGGACCCCATTGCTCTAAGCACGCAATTAGCGCAGTACTTAGAATCACAAACCATGCATACCTCCTTTTCCGTAAATCTATTTCCTTTTAAGCACCGATAACATGCTCCTTTCCTCACCTTAACCGCAGGTTCTTTCTTTGCTCTAACAACCTCAGGTTCAGAATGACTAAACTCCTCATTAATGTTATCATCATCTGACTCGATATCACAAAAGGTCACCATGGGGGCTCGTCTCACGTCACAACCAGATTCATGATTCCCATCTCCAAACTTACGAGAAGAAACTCTAGACGATAGATAATCCATACTCAACACTGACTCGTTTGATGCCCAATCCGTCCGGTTAGACTCATTAAAATCTAAGCTCTCTTTACAACCACCCGACAGCCTCGACTTACGCAAACTCCCTGAGAATTCCCTTGACTTCTCAAAGCTATCCGAAGACCCTAAAGCCCCTGAATTCCCCATCCCACCTACAAATTCACACGAACGATCGTGAATAAGCATAGAACAACCCCTTTCATTCACTCCGTTTACCCCATCATCCCGATTACAACATTCAAAATCACTACTTATCTCGCCAGACAAAGCGGAAATATCATTACTATGACAATTGTCAGGTTCTCTTTCTTCCAATGCATTATTAACCGAGCTAGGTGAAACACTAGTTTCAGTCCCCAAACCTAGTTCTTTACTATAAGAACCCTCACTGACCTCATTGTTCTGCGACTCAAACGCAATCACTGAAGTCGGCGAAACAGTCAATAACTCGGCAGAGGAGGAGCTCAATTCCAAATCCTTCGACAGCTTCTTACTAATTATGTCAGTAGCAGATATGGGTTGCACGATGGGAAGCGACAAATTATCTGAAAATGGCAGCGGAGAAACGACGGCAGCTACCGGAATCCGATCCACATTGATGGGCACGGCCCGCGGCAGCTCACGGGTTATCGGCGGCCCGTGATACTCCACCGCGAAGGAATATTCGACTGCATCTTCCACAACCGTCGCCACCTCTAGCGACATATCCTTCTTCTCCAATCAAACCCTTTAATTTTCAAAACCCACCTCACGCAGGTACAACTATCACCAAAAACATGAATCTTGAGTAAAACAAGAACAGGATAACGGAAAAAACATGGGTTTTTGAGTGGGGCTAGAGGAAATAACCAAGCTTTAGCTGCAAGGAAAGAATTTGGTTTTATGAAAGAGTGGAACGAAATTAAGTGAAATTTTAGAGAAAAAAATCCTCTCTTTTCCCCAGAGAAAAACGAGAAAATGAAGGATTAAGTGCAAGGGGAAGAGTGTGGAAGAAAATACAAAGAGGGTACATGGGGTGGAGGAAAAAAGTGTTGGGAAAGGGAAAGTAGGAGAAATGATGTGGGCACTGTTTTGGAGTTGGGCATCTTTTTTTTGTTTCTTTGGATTGTTTGTTTAATTACAATTTTGTATTAAAAAAAACCTTTTGTTTTGTCAAGTCTTGATAAGAGAGTGGAAGAGCTGAAAGCTCTGTGACTGTGTGTGAGTGATGGGTATGGTGGTGGGGCGGTGATGGGAGCAACTAGGCATGTAGTAGTTTGGTGGTGAGGGTGGGGGTAGCTGAGTCTTTTCGATTTTGGAATTTGTTGCTTTTGGATGATTATGACCCCGGGTCGGGTTATTCTCGTCGTGGGTGGGTGAATATTTGATTTACGGCATGGAATGTTTTTCGATTTTTCCTATGGGAGTAGGACCTAGAATGCTGCTCTTAGGGGCGGACATCCAATTCAGGAAGTTTGGATCCTCAAACCTACCCGATTAAATTCGGGTGGAATGGATTGGCTTTTTCTGGAAGAACTTTCAACTTCATCGTAATCCAATTTCATTCTAAAGTTTTGAATTGAATATGGAATATGGAATATATTCATCCGATCGATCAAGAAATAAAAATGAATTGAGTGAATTAGAGTGGACTGGAAATTTTTCTTTGAAGAAAATTAAAACATAAATTTTAAATATATGATATTTTTAATTGAATTTGAATAGTTATACTTGAAAGTACTGTTTAAATTTTGAATCTTTAATCGAATTTGATGATTTCATGTCCACTCTTAATTTTATTGTCGATGTAAATTCAATATGGACCTATATTAGATTGTACTTGAAACATTAATATGTGATTGCTTCAATTTTGCCATGACAAATTACCAACATAGTTAGTAGATATTAGTTAATATTGCAGCGGCCAGCCACAGCGTAGATTATTTTTACAAAAGATATTGTCGAGAAAAACATTCATATCTAATGTTCAAGTTAAAAGTGAACCAATAAGTTTTTAACATCTTTTTGGACAAACATAGTTCCCACAAGTGCATGGAATGTATGGGTACTTACACATGGGGACAAAGTTGATTCCTAATGACAATTAGTGGTTAACTAATTCTTGATCACATTGGAATTGACCAATTTAATGCACCGGCCACAATCAATTATCCAATACGAAGGTTGGATGTATTAATTGGAGTTTTCCTTTTATAGAAGAATATTTAGACTCTTGAATGATAAGATATGAGAAGTAATTTATAAAATATTTTAGAATTTTCCATTCTTCTAATATGTGGATAAAATTTAATGTCATTACAAGGCTTCGATTAGAAGTTTAGAAAAAGATGCACAATTATTGTTCTCATAAATAATGTCATTTGATGATAATGCTCAAATTTATTAAAAAAATATGTAAACCTACCAGAGGCCACAAAGAATGTCAACTAGACAATATATATTTTACAAAATTGGTCTTTTGTATTTGATGACAAATTTAAACATTATCATTACCCACATAAACTTATTTTATAACCTAAATATATGTAAATCATTGTAGTAATTAAACCTCACGAGATAAAATAATGTTTGAAAGCATATCAGTACAATATTTTAAATCCCATGCTTATAATGAACTCAAAAGAAAATCTGGTTTTTCATAACCACCACCTTTTGCTGTGTAGGGTTACTAATCAACAGCTAAAAGCCTCTTTATATCTCAATGGTTCCCACATATTTAGAAATTTTGGTGATGAAATGTCCCTACAGGCTTGGAAAATCCGACAACAACAGCGAGACCGATGAGAAGAGAACGCAGAATAGGTGCGGGACATATACCAATTGGGGGGCCCAGTATTTACCAAACGATTAGTAGGTGTAATCACATCCTAAACTTGGTTGAAACATTTTGGCCAAGTTTGTCAGCAACTGGAAATCTATATCCCTAATGCCATGCGCAACAAGTGGCTGGTTTACGTGCATGCATGAGACCTTCAGCCACCCCAAATTAATAATCCACATTTATACCAATGTGTTTAATTGGATTCTGTGTATAGTGAATTCCTTATTTTTCACATCAATTTGTACTTTGATGGTAAATATAGGATTTGTTTTTCTTGGACATGTGACTAATAGAAACAACAAATACCACTCACAAAAAAAGGTTCACATAGCAAGATGAAATATAATATTAAGGGGTGTTTGCAACAGATTTTATTCTTTCAAAGAGTAAAAATTTGTAGAGAAAATTTAGAGTATTTAAAAATAATAATATCCCCCACATGAGGAAATGGAAAGAATCACATAATGAATTGATAGCTATACCTAAATCATGGATAAATGGAAATTTCATTGACAAAACCTTTTCAATTGTAGCATATATACATCTTATTGCAAATATTAATTCTGACAATTTTAGGAGTAAAATAGACATTTAATTTACCTAGTACAGAGATGGGTCCTTTTTTATTATATTTAATTTATATCTCTTGATTTTACAAGAAAAACACGTGATTGAATACTTTGAGAATTAAATTATCTACATGTCATCTATATGGGATTTTTACTATCGGGCACTATAAATGCATTATCCTAATAAGAGATCCAAAAACGAGTGAATCACTTAGCATTGCTTCATAATAAGAGGAATGAGCATTATGGAAATACATGTCGGTCAGCCAAAGAAAGATAATAGAGAGTTAATTGAAATGATCACTAAATACTTTTCAAAAGATCATTTCAAAATCATTGGTATAACTATTAAAATCGTAAGCATCACATGTAACTTACATATCCAAATTATAAAAAAGTATAGAAAAGTGATAATTAAGTTATATTCTTTTAACTTTTAGCCTTTTTTTACTTAATTTTAGAGAATTAAAAGTATAAGCGGTGCTTCAACATAACATTTAAAATTGAGGTAAATATTGAAAAGTACTTATGCTATTGCAAACACTCCCCAAGCATTCACAAGCACAATTAGGTCGAAAGCTATCTCACCGAAAACGCAATAGTAGTTTGGTGGCTTCATTTAATGATCAGTTGCGCTTGTAATTGAGTTATGCCTCAATAGGTAATTACCTGGCCATCAATAACTGTACGGGGGTAATTTGTTAAGTGGTTTTCCTTATGAAGGACATTTACTTATGTTCCAAACATGGAAAATTAGTAGCTCGGTCCCACACCAAACTACTTACCATTTAGCATCAAAGAGACTTTCTTTGCTTTGATATTATGACTGCAAACTACTTATTAGGCTGTACTTTTCTTGGTGCCTGCCTAGTTCGAGTACCTCTACAATTATCTATTCTAAAAAGGATCTCTTTGATGTGTACTTGACAACTGCAGAAATAATTTTTATATGTGTATGGTTCTAGTTAATTACTTGATTAAGTCGTTAGATAGAACTTAATTATTACATCCTTTGACAAATGTTGCATTGGTGACCTCATGAGATATTTGAAGTCCGAAAACGGAGAAGACTGGCTGCAAGTGCCAGACAACATGTGGCGGATTCATCAACGTTCATTTAATACATGAAAACATTGGCTTCACATGAATTTCTCACATTCATATTGTCAACTACAGCAAGTTCTAGTTAAATCCTTTATTTTGATTGATATTTTAAATTTTTTCATTTTAATTGATATTTTATTCTTTGTTTTTTTTTCTAATCTGAACATTTATTGTAAGTTACATGTACTTAACTTGCATTTAGAAAATAATACAAAAAATAAAATATTAATTGACGTAACAATACAAAAGATAAAATATTAATTGAAGCAAAAGATTCAAAATTCATCAAACTCACTTTAAGTAATTATATAAGTCTATCCTAATAAAAAGGACAAAAACAAAAGGTTATACAACTTCTTCCCTTTCCCAAAATATCAATTGTGCAATAACAATTAAAAAGGAATAAGATAATAAAAAAAAAAACACCACTATCCTTAACAACAAACATCGATCAAAAAACTCCTTATGAGGGGTAAAAAAGAACTATAAAAATCAATCACTTATTAGGGATCATTCTATTACATAAATAGTATTTTTTTTATTCATACAGACACACATCACTAGTCTGTTATATTCAAAACTCCAACCTTATATTTTATGTGCAAAATTAATGCCATTGAGTCAAAGGTCATTCGACACAAATTTTACTTAATAACGCATAAATTTTCATGTTTGATTACTAATCAATTTCTTTCTATTTAAATTTTCTATTCTATTCCATTTCGTGAATATATGACATGTATATTTATTATTTTCTTATAAAAATAATTTTTTAAAACTTAGATACACTTGATATAAATACAGTAAATTGAAATAGAAGATGAAATAAGAAATAAAATAAAAGATACAAAGTGAATTTCTTCCTCTAATCTTCAGAAAACTAGCTAATTGTTAATTATACACAACTACACCTCACCAAGCATAAAGGAAAAGTGGAAATTACTAATGTGAATATTTTCATTCACATATTTCCAAAGCATTCAAGCTCTATACTACCGGCAAAAAGATGAAGCACATAACACACAATATTATTTAATGCTTCAAATAAATCATCAACGAATCCATTATAACAATTTCGACCAGATCAATAGCTTAAGTACAACAATATGTATTTACAGCAAGGTTGATGTAAAGCAAAACGTGATATTTCCTTTCAGTTAAGCATCCTCAAGAAGTTTCCAATTCTTTAGAACTTTCTCCTTTGACTCACCCTACTGCTACCTTGTGATGAGAAGCTCTGAGCCGAAGGAAACGTTTGAGATTCGTTATGATTCTCCACTCGCTGCTGTGGCAGCGGCGGTGGTGGGCCGGGCGGGTGTTCGATTGCAGCCGCCTGCGCAGTGACTCTCCATATCTTTATCGACTTGTCGAGGCTGCCACTATACACCATATACTGCCTGTCGCCGCCGTGTGAATGCGTCCCATTCTCCTCTTTGACGGCCAAGCACTTGACCGGACCAGTGTGCCCACTTAATATTGATAAGCAAATGTGATCCCCTTCTTCTCCTCTTCTCCACACACAGACATTCGTGTCAGCCGATCCGCTGAACACCAAATTCCCCGCCGTGGCTAAGCACAATATTGCAAGCTTGTGGCCTCTCAAAATCCCGCCATGAGAAAGAAATTTCTCACGTTCCCAGAAGTTAACAAGCCCATCTGATGACCCGCAATACAGAATTGTAGAAGCAGGACTAATAGCCAAAGCTGTTACTGCACATTCTTGCTTTAATAATGTTTGTGAAAAGAAATGCTTTGTTCCTTTTCCCTGCCTTTCTCTTCGCCAGACTTTGACGCTTCCGTCGGCTGAGCCGGTGAATACCAGCCCATCAAAGCCGGCGACGACCGAATTAACGGCATCATCGTGTGCGTTGATCGATTCCAAGCACTTTGAATCGGAGACTCTCCAGACCTTAATCGTTTTATCCCACGAAGCTGAGTACAAAAGGGATTTGTCCTCGACCAAGCTGAGGGATGAAATTGCGTCGATGTGTTTGATCCACAGCGCGTTGCGGTTCTTCCTCACCTCAACGTATTTGCTTGGATTGAACGAGCTTTTTATTTTAGCCTTGAAAGTCGGCATTGTCCCGATGCGCTTGTGAATGCTTGGATCCTTTGCAGACACCTTCCAGACCCGGATTTTCCCATCTTGATGACCGGTGAAAATTCGTTCATCGGCGATGATGATGGCCTTAACCAATCCGGAGTTGGATTTGAACCCGGAAAATTCTTTCTGGTTTTTCCAGACCCGGATATTCTTGCTGTCTGAGCCCGTGTACAACAAGTCGCCTGAAGCTGCTAGCGAATATATGTGCCCTTCTTCGCGGACAAGGGAACCCATCAAGCCGGTGTACGCATATGATTCGGATTCGGATTCAGGTTCCATGTGAGAGGACCAGGGGGATTTGGCCAATGGTGAGGAGGGCGGATCCCATGATGGGGCCAGCAACGGCGGCGATTGGTCGGAGCCGGAATCAGAGGGCGGCGGCGGCGACAGCCTCTCATCGGAGGTGTTGCTGGGGCGAAAAGAGTATTCTTCTGGATCAGACTGCAACATGTTGCTACATGTCTGTTTATTCTTGGAATTTGTTGAATTTTTCATGTTTTGATAATCAATAAGGGATGAAATTTTGTAAATTAACAATAATTATTATGAAATGAAGAGGAAGATTGAATGAGAGGATAGCAGAAACCGATGAAAATTGGAAGAAAGATTGAGAGGAAGAGAGGGGAAAGAAAATGAATAAATTAATAATAGGGTGCTTGTGCAGCTAGCGTTTGCTAAATGTACGGCCATGAAGATGATGGGAGAGAGTCGTTTTCATGCAACTATACAATTTCTAGCTAAAATAAGCATTTTGCATTTTTTGTTTTATTTTGTATTTTATTTTTTATTTTAATATAATGCATATCTACCAAATATATTTGATTGTCAATTAATTATTTTTATAAACAAATATTTAATACATATATCGCATATTCATGCAATAAAATAAGAATTAGGGCTTTTGAATTGCTTTTCAGCTGCATGTTAATTTCATTTTGTGCTGCTCAATTTTACTTGCCCCATTAATCCTTAACTTTTGAGGTGAATCGTTAAAATATCAACAATCACAAGTTTTTTCAATTGATAAAATAATCTTTTTGAAGTAAGCATTGGATATATCATCTTATGAATATATGAATGAAAGTTATAGAAAAATTAATTAGATAAAACCTCGCATTTTTAATAAATTAGAAAGTAGTAAAGGAATTAAGTATTTTTAAATACAACTATCGAAAATTAATAAGGTTACAAGACCGCCTTAAGCAAGCAATATTTTGGGGCAATGGGGGGCCAAAAAAAATAAGTTTTTATTTTAGAGAGTGAAATTTATTTTGAAACTTCTGAAAATATATGTAGGAGTAATAAACTTGTGATGAATGAGTATTCAATTGTCCATGTTGTCATTGTTTGGATGAGTATTAAATTTCACATATTTTGTTTTAAGTATATACTAAGATCTCAGCGAATAATAATACTCTTTTGCAATAATTTTAAAATTGGATCAGATAAAAAATTGGAGATGTTACTAGTTACTGGTTCAATCGGTTCAATCGATTGAACCACTTATTTGATTAGTATAAAGTTATAATAACATAATAATTATATTTAATTTTATAAATATATATAAAATATTTTAATATTAACAAAAAATAAAATTTTCAATTGATATAGAAAGAATATTATTTGAAAAAAAATTTAAATTAATAATTTTTAAGTTCATTTTTAGAAAATAATACTACTTTACAATTAGATAGCTATAAATAAATAAATAATAGTATTTCACATTAATTTAAGCAATCATTGGTTTCATATTTCAACTTCAAGTAAAAATAAATTTTTCTATGTTAAATATTCAACATAAATTAAAAGAGATTAAATAAATAAAATAATAAATTAAATATAAGCATTCGCATATAATTACTACTTCATCAAATTTTAAAAAAATAAATTCATATTTCAAAAAATTACATATCAAAATTCTTAATCATGATCTTCAGCTCATAATTTCTCCCTTTTTTTTACCTTTTTTTTAAAAAAATAATTTTTAAATTTCAAAAAAAAAAAAAAGTTAATGGGTACCAATTCAATCGATTTTTGATCAATTTTGACTGTCATCATTTTTTATGCTTCACTCGAACCGAATTGATTCCCGATCACCACTCTGTTTCGATTTTCAAAAGATTGAACCTTCGTTTGAGATTATAATCCCTTTTGACGAGAATTTTGACTTTTGGCACCTACATTTTGGGAAGATTGGTTGTTTGACAGGACTTCTTCTCTAATGTTTTTCTTATAAAAAATTTACATTTATAATTAACTTTTCACTATTTTTTTATCAAAAAATAAGAATGTCATCAGAAAACAAAACCAACTAAAGTTTGTATTACTAAAAAAACTAAAAATAATTGAACACTTTTTGATCCATGCTACGATATATAATGTTTGATTGTTTACTAATTATAACTAATATTTTAATAGCTAATATGACTTGAAAAATAAACAGCACTCTGCTTTGCAATCAATCAAGATTAAGTTTGGTATATCTTAAGGGAGTGTTTGGTTATGTTTTTGCAAAATATAACCAAATATGTATTTATTTTTCTTTAAAATATTAAAATAGATTTTCTCAAAATATCCTCTTTTATCATTCATTATTCCTAAAAGCGCTCAATTTTTTCATATATATATATATATATACATACATATACTAGCATGTTCCCGATGTGATGCACTAAAAATAATAATATGATTGAATAATTTATTTTATAGTAATATTTATTTTACTTCATATGATTAAAAAATAAATTGTAATTATTTTTAACATTTAATGAAAGAAAATCTATTACTAATTAAATAAAATAATATGAATATTTCAATTAAAAATATTATATTTGAAGATCGTGTATACTTAAATAAGTTGTAGAATATCAAGAATTGTTCATTCTAAGTTTATAAATTGTACAAAAATTTATAAAATGATAAGATTTAAAAAAATAAAAAATTAAGAAAACAAAAATAGCGTATAATATTTCACTAAATACGCTTTTTAAATTAGATATATATTATTGATACGAGATAGCCTAACAAGCCTAGCCAAATAGATATTAACTCTAGAAAATGCCTCCAGGTCCACTCTGCATATGAAGCCCAATTTCGCTTTCAGACCCAATTGGACAGAGTTACTCAATCACAATCACTAGGTCGAGTGGATGGTACTTGACCCTATCCGAAGGGAGGCTTCAAGCCGCCTAGTCCCTTCAGTTATTTCTCTGGTTGACCACTTTTTATGGTCAATCACCGTCGATCAGAGTGCTCACTTTAGTGCTAAATTGTATTCATGCCGCATTCAATGTTCTGACAGTCAGCATGCCTTCACATTAATATTACATGCCACCCCAATACCGCCTCTGCCACCAACTCTATTAGGAGGCACGCCTCCAGAGTACTATTCTCCCAAGAAAGTTGGAGATGATACTACCTAAAATAGTATAGAGATGAGAAATTACCTCTAACCTCCAAGCAAGAACAAAAGCTCTCTATACCTGATAGGGGCATTTTAGACATATCACCCATCTAAAGAAGGCTGTAAATACCCCACTGCCAGACATCCTCCATGTATGCTATTTTTACTATACGCTCTTACTCTACTGCTCGGTTTTCTTACTCGACCAATACTAATTTAAGCATCGAAATGCCTTAGCCGGGGGCATTTCGGCTAGTCTGACATTTGCTAGTTGTTGCAGATCTCAGGCCAAAAAGATATCATTGTTGGATTATTTGACCACCCTGAGTGAATAAGCTCAAACACAACCTAATCTAGTAAAACAGCTTTCAATCTTATCAATTATTATTTTTATACGTACATATTTTGATATGATAAATAAGCAAATGATTTTTTTATAATGTAAAGCTTTTCTATATGATTTCTTAATAATGTGGAAGTTATAGTTACAATTTTCATGATATTTGGCAATTTTAAATATTAAATATTTTTTTGTTAAAGTAAATATATAACCTCTTTGTACTTTATCTATGAAAATAGCTTGCATTAGGATATTAATTATTTGATAACTAATTCAATAAGTGGTTTATGACATACAATTTTTATAAGTTAAAATAACCTTAATATTCCATATAACTCTTATAAGTAAAATTTATTTATTTTTATATATATAGTTATTTTATTTTTGAAATTATTAATTAATATATATTATGTACATGAATAAAATAATAAGTAAATTTTTAATATTTTGTTTAAAATAACATATCTATCTCTCATAAGCTTCTTTTGTAATTAGAATATAAAAATTACAAATAATTAAATAGATGCATACTTTTAGTCATTTTTTTTATCTCATGTCATTAATCTATGTAAAAATATTTTTATGAATTATTATAAGCCAAATTATTAAAATAAATGTAAGCGATATAATAATAAATAAGTGCAATTAAATATATTAAAAAATAGAAACATGGATGTCATTTGCTATTTGAGTGGTCATGTGTCAAACTTTTGAAAAATTTCTACTATGTTAGCTATATATATGTCCCATATATCTAAATAAATTTATCAAAATACATGATATTATACATAAAAAAAAATCTTTCTTATATGCACATAATTAGAAATGGGTAAATCAAATGCTAATAAATTTAATAAATATTTTTTATAGAAAAATATATAGCATTTCTTCATTCATTTGATACGAAAATTGAAATAATTTTAACAACTTGATAAAATTATAATATTTTTAAATATTTCATAACATCACGTTGATTAAGATACACTATTCAATTATGAAGTATATGTAATATTTTTTTTATCTAGATAAATCAAGAGAGCTACAACTAAAATAATAGTAAAATAAAATTTCAATATTAAAAATAAGATCTTATATGAGCATACAAAAATGTTTAAAATAATATTAAAAATAAATAGATGAAATATAATTAATTGAAAAAAAAAAGTATTGCTTGCTGATACTTTTAAGTAATATAAAAATTACAATCATAAGTTGGCCATAAAAACTTTAATTTTAAATAAATATTGATAAAATATCTAAATATATTAGAAAAGTATCTAACTAATTTAGAATAAAAAATATATAAAGATGTATTTAAAAAAATTAAAATTTTTCTATGAAATTGATGAAACTGAAAGTCGTTTATAGTGAAAGGATAGTGTTTGAGCTAATTCGACTAGGGAGGTTAAATGATCCAACAATATTATTTTTCAAGATCTGAGATCTGCAATAACAGCAAATGTTAAACTAGCTGAGATGCCCCTGACGAAAGCACTATGACGCTCAAATTAATTCTAATCCAAAGAAAATAATCGAACAAAATATTACAAGCTTATAATGTATTTTGCACTACCTGGAGTGTGGATGGCAATGAGGTATTTATAGCCTTTTCCTGGTGTATAAAATGTCAAAGGTGCCCCCATCAGGTGTAGAGGGCTCTTGTCCTTGCCTGAGGATTATTGGTCATTTTCAATCCTGGTACTATTCCAGATGGTATTATCTTCTGCTTTTTAGGGTAAATAGTACTTTGGATAGGCGCCTCTTTGTCAAAGTTGGTGGCAGAGGTTGTACTTGGTGACGAGCACCATTAATGCAGAGACGTGCTACTTATCATAACATTAAATGCGGCCAAGATATGAGTCAGCGTCGGAGTGAGTCGTTTGGTCGATAATGGTCAAACAAACGGGGCGATCGACAAGAGAGATGGTTGAACAACCCAAGTAGCTTGAAACTTCCAGTTGAATGTGGTCGAAAACAATCCGCTCAACCAGACGGTTGTGGTTGAGTGGTTTGGCCCAACTGGGTCCAGAAGTGATACTGGGTCATACATGTTAAGTGGGCCTAGGGTTGTTGAGCTACCTCATATCATGAGTCTCTCCCACTCGCGGTCCTAATCGAGCTTATCAACAAGCTAAAGTAGGGAGTAGATAATTGAATGACAGTTTTGGCGGTTACGATGGTTTCTTGGTGGTTATGCATATTCGACCAGGATTATGTTCACTCGATCAGGGTTTTTGAATATTCAACCAGGATTTTTGAATTTTTAACCAAGGTTTTTGATGATTTTCTCGCATTTAATGTGCTGATTACATCATAGGATACAAATCACCAAGGGGTGGCGGTGCAATTATTACTGTCGCTTGGGTTCCTACGTCCAAATGCTTATAAATATAGGGGGTAGAGACATCAATTTGCACTTTTGTTAAAATCATTTCTGGTCGAGTTCTTGCCTTCCAATCTCTCTAAATCCTTCATGTGCTTAGAGTTTTTAGGATATCTACTATAAGTTTTACTACCTATTTGATCTTTTCTCTCATTTTTTTCTTTGCGAAGATGTCTAGTGCACTAAAAGGTTTGCCTCTAGGGGTGAGGCTAGCCCCAGTGAAGCACTTTCGTTATGTGCTCGGTTATTCATACTAGACTACTATATTGAAATAGTCTCTAAAATATCCCCAGCAGACTTAGTGCGAATTAGGGAGATATATCATATCCCTAAAGAATATGAGCTTTTAGTGCCTGGGGCTTAGGATAGGATGCATCAACCTCCTTGGGGATGCATAACGGTATTCGAGGAGGGATTGGGGTATGGCCTTAGGTTTTTCCTAGCCCAAGCAATAGTCGACCTCCTGGTAGGCCTAGAGGTTTGTATAACCTAACTGCTTCCTAACTATTTCGCTACCCTTTATAGCTTTGCTTTGTTAATGCATATGTTCGGCACCTTCACAAACTTTTTAAACTTACTCCATTTACCTATATCCCAAAAGTTGGGCAATATCAAAGAGGTCCAGCTTCTACTATCTGATGGCGCACCCGCATCGAGAGTTTCTAGTAGCCCCTTCCTCCTCGTATGGCCAGGAATGGAAAAAATATTTTTTTTATGTTTGGGGGCTGGGGGATTTTAACATTCTGAGGGAATGGTGGAGAGGGCCTATGGAAATGTATGGGAACCAGACACCTAGTTAACCCAGCACCTTCATCAGGGATCTGGTTGAATTTGGGTATATAGAGGCCTCAGTTTTGACCAAAGAGAGGTATTTGGTATTGGCTGGCCTATCGCTGGCCAAGCTCGACTTACCAACAGGCGATTGACTAGGTAGAGATTTTTGTTGATTGTGTTAACTGTAATTTTTATTCTTTCTAATCGATTCTAATATCTTTTATTTTGTCTTTATTAGCAAATTAAGAAGAGAGAATGGCCAAAAGTTGAGCAGAAGCTCAATCTAGGGCCTTGAGGAATGAGGAGTGCCGTTGAGCGGCTGTTGCTCAATAAGAGGCCCCCGTTGTAAAGTCAGTTATTTTAACCTGATTGACCTCCACTTTTGTGGCACCCCAAATTGAACAGGTGCTTGAGCCCCAATCTATTCAATGGAAAGAGCCTGTGTGAAGCAACCCTGCTGGTCAAGGCAAACTATAGATAACCAAACAGGGAGACTCGGTGCCCAAGAGGATAATGGGTGATCAAGAGAACAAAAGGCGGTGATAGGCTACGACCTATTTAGAAAGCATGGGGATGGGGTGCTATTCCAACTTCCTCAGTTGCCATCGCGTCACTTTGGTGCTGACCTTAACATGGAGCTAGCTGACTCGATCTCTATCCTTCAAGGGGGAATAACGGGCGGTGACGTCTTTAAATGGATGGCAACTGGTCTATTCTCTTTGAATTAGCATAAATGGATGGGCTTGAGTCCGATTGGGGCTCTCAGGGCTTTGGCATACCACTGTAATCTAGTAAGTATGTAGTCGATGATTTCTCATCGATATTCTTTTCAATAGTTGCATTATACATGAACACTCTTATGGTGCAAGTGGGCCAACTGGGATACACCTCTTCTGACAGTTGAAATTGGCCTTAGCGGATCGGGATGAGCTACAAGGAAGAGAGGATGTGGAAACCCTCAAGGTCCTTGAGTCTTCCCAACTTCAGGTCGACCAGCTGACCAAATAGGTGGTCGGGCTCAAGGAGTAGTTGAACTCCAAAGATTAGTATAAGAGTGGCAACGGGGCGGGGCGGCACGGGGGCGGGGATGGGGATAGCCCCCCTACCCTCGGCCCCCATGAGGTAGAAATACCCCCCACCCTCACCCTATCCCCGTGGTGGGTACCCATCCCCATTTCCTTGTGGGGAAACAGATACTCACGAATTTGATAAAAAATTTTAAAAATTCATAAAAAAATTTAAAAATAAAAAAATACTAATTTTTTTTTAATAATATAAATTACCGTCAAAATTAAAACATTGTCAAACATAAGTACATAATGTCATAACACATAATATCTAATTATATTTTATAACAAAATATTAAAAAATAAATAATACATAAACATAAAGTTTGAAAAAAGCATAACAATTCATAAACATAATACTCATTTATATTTATATTTATATATAAATATAATAAATAATTAATTATTATAACGTGAACGGGTACTCGCGAGGCCGAGGACTATGATCCTCATCCCCGCCCCTGTTTGATTAAATTATCCCCATCCCTGTCCCCGCAGGGGAAAAAATCCCTATATCCACCCCATCATGGGGAATTCCCCGCAGGTACCCACGGGGATAGGTATTTTTGCCATCCTTAGATTAGTAGCTCGTTTAGGCAGTCAAGGAGAGGAATCAAATGAACTCGATAATTAAAAAGGCTCACTTGGACTTGCAGGTGAGCTACTCCTCAGGTTGAGCGGTAAGTCGCGCAGAGGCAATCGAGGAAGTGCAGGAGGCCTTCACTCGACATCTTCCTATAATGCGGCGGGAGGTGGTGGAACAACTCATCTTAAGCTTGGCCTTTTAGGATGCGAGCATAATTATATCAATCGATTATGCTTGCCAGGCATTCCATAAGGCTGTGAAGCAGCTCGAGTACCTGAGCTATGCTTTTTGGCCCAATGACAAGAGTAAAATAAGCCCTACACTCAATAATAATCTGTAACTTTACATTGAATCCGAGAAGGGCGGGGTTGATAGGGCTAGGGAAAAGGACACCACAACCAATTCACTCGCTGAGCCCATGACTGAAGCTCAACAGAAGAATGCTAAGGTCGATGCGAGGCTAAAGGAGTTGGTGAACAAATTCTCTTTTGCCAAGGACCTTGCCGTCCAACTGAGGGAGACGCAAGTTGATGTGGTGTAGTACATGCTGCGCTCGACTGACTTTATGAGTAACATTTTGGGGCTTTCTCAACCACCCCAAGCTATTATGTCGCTTACATCAGCACTGCCGAAGCCTGACTCAAATTGGCCAAAAGATGACCATACCGGGTTAAGCTAAAGTTAATCTTAGAGATTGCTGCTTTTTTTTTCTTTTTCTCTTTTTTTTTGTAATAGAATTGTAATGAACTTTTCAATGAATGAAAGATCTTTTTCATATCTATTTTGTCAAATGAAATAAATTTCATGACTCAACTTTTGTTGATGCTGAAATAGATGCATGGTTTTGCCAAGCATGTTTAGCAGTTTATTTTTCACAACTATGTAGTCAATTCTCATTATTGTATGGTCAACTTGTTGATCGACTATAGGATCGATTATAAAGTTTTGGCTAAAAATCTAAGTTTGTAGCATGTAGCTATTTTGGGTCAACTACGTGGTCAATTTAGAACTTTGGTTTGGCAGCGTGAGTCTGCTTTTGTGTCAATTGCGAGGTCGACTTGAAATTAATTGGGCAACGCAAAGTTGTTTCTTTGTCAACTATAAGGTAGATACGAGAGTGGCAGCATGGAGCAGCTTATTCATCGACTATGGGGTTGATTAGGATCTTGAGTGGCAGCGTGGAGCTGCTTCTTCATTGATGGCGGGGTTAACTAGAATGTTGAGCGGCAAGATGAAGCTGCTTATTCATTGACTATAGGGTCAACTTAGGATGGTACATACTAAATACAATTATGATAATGCCTGCAAATGGTAGCAATATTGCTAAAACTTTATTCATATTAGATCATATGAGGACAATTACAATACAATTTCAGATGTAGAATTTTCTCAAGTTGATGGCGTTCCACGGGCGTGGGAGTTCATCCCCATTCATATTAGCAAGTCTGTAAGCATTATGCTTTGATACTTTTCAATGGTATAAGGTCCTTACCATTTCAGGTTGAGCTTGCCAATGTTCTTAGAGACTTCCACATTTTTTAAAATGAGGTCTCCAACCTTAAAACAATACAGCTTAATCCTTTGTTATAGTTCTTAGGTATTCTCGACTTATAGCATTGCAAAGTATTGTATGCTTCTTGCCTATGCTCATCAATAGTCTCCAGGTTGAGTTTTCTTTCTAATGTGCATTTGAGTGGGTGGAAGTGAATGACTCAAGCCGTCTATTGAATGAGCTCAAAGAGAATGATTGCTTTAGACCCGTAGGCCAGACTGTAAGGACTATGACCTGTGGTTGTTCGAGGAGTTGTTCTGCATGCCCATAGCACTCTTGGGAGGTCGTTTGCCTAGCTCGAGCCAGTATCTTGAATTTTGGCCTTCAAATGGTCGAGAATCGTTCTGTTTGTTACCTTTATTTAGCCATTCGATTGGGGATTACCTATTGAAGTAGAGTGTTGGGTGATCCCTAAGGCTTCTCACTAAGCTCTGGAACTCTTACTCTGGAATTGAGTTTCGTTATTTGAAATAAAGACCTTAGATAGGCCAAAACGACAGATGATGTTCTTCCAGATGAAACTCTTAACAATTGTTTTGTTATCTTCAGAATAGCCTCAACCTCGACCCATTTGGTAAAATATTCGACCACCATGATTATGAATTTTTGTTGACTAGCGACTTCGGCAGCAAACCCAAAATGTAGATTCCCCAATGGTCGAATGACCAAGAAATTTAGACTTAACCATGGGCACGGCCGATTGATGCGGCAGGTTTGAATAGACTTGGCATGATGTACACTTCCAAGCAAAATCCACTAAATCTTTCAATAATATTGGCCAAAAGTATTCGTACTTGATTATTTTGTGGGTAAGGGATCTTCTCCCAGAGTGGTTGCCACACATGCCGTGGATATCCTTTAATATTTTGAGAGCCTGGTTGGGATCCAGGCACCTTATGAGAGGTCCAAAGATCGACCTCTTATACAATTGACCATGTTTATTGAGCGCAAACTTGGCAACTTATTCTCGAAGACTTTGAGCTTCATTCATGTCTTTAGGAACTATGCCATAGCTCGAGTAGAGTTTGATTGAGTCCTGCCAAGAAGAAACTGTCTCCTCAATACTTGCTACTAGATTTTTTTTGAGTGGTCCGATCGATGGCCTATCGATGATTAGAAATATTATTTTCCTATCCCTCGTATCCCTGGTCGAGCTTGCAAATTTTGATAGAGCATCCACCTGCTCATTATCAAACTGAGGTGCCTAGCTGAGGGTGAACCTTTTGAATGACCGCTGCAACTATTTAACCTTCGCCAAGTATTAGCTCATCGTTAAGTCCTTGGCTTCAAAATTTCCATCAACCTGTTTGGCCACCAGCTACAAGCTTATAATCGCAACCAGGTGTTTGATACCTAAGTTGAGCACCATCCTTATTCCAGTAATGAGGACCTCATATTCTGCCTCATTATTCATGACTGCATAGTTTAATTTTAATGCAAAATTGTATTCCTCTGTTGCTGGGGATCGGAGAGCTACTCCTTCTCTTTCTCCAGATGTAGTCAATGATCCATCGATGTGCAAAGTCCAAACAAGAGGGGTGCCATAATTTTTCCCTGGCAAGTCAACTCGCTTGGCTATGAAGTTGGCCATAACTTGTGCTTTAATGGTTGTTCTCGGCTGGAAGGTAATGTCAAATTCTTCCAACTCAATGGCCCATTTAGTCAGCCTTCCGAATGTGTCAGGCTTTAACAACACTTGGTTTAGCGACTGGTTGGTCAGCATTATAATGGCATGAGATTGGAAGTATAAACATAGCTTTTGAGTTGCGGTGACCAGTGCCAAGGCAAATTTCTTGATCTTTAAGTAATTATGCTCTATTCCTTGGAGTAACTTACTGTAATAATAGAGTGGTCAATGGCTGGCATCTTTGGTCAAGACCAAAATTGAGCTGATTGATGTTTCGAAGACCACCAAGTATATCTGAAGTACCTCTCCCAATTCGGGTTTGGTGAGCATAGGGGGCAAGGACAAGTACTTCTTCAACTCGACCAACGTTTGATCACATTGTTAACTCTACTGGAAGCTCTACTTCTTGGCATTTTTGAGAATTTTAAAGAAAGGTAAACTTTTGTTTGCCAATCTTGCAATGAATATGTCTAACGTAATAGTCCTTTCGACTAGCCTCTAGACATCTCTGACTATTTATTGAGAAGCGATGTCTTGAACGGCTTGAATTTTCTGCAGATTGGCCTCAATACCTCACTGACTGACCATATAGCCCAGAAATTTACCTCTGCAGACCTCAAACGTACACTTGTTTGTATTTAGCTTTAGGCCAAATACTCTTAAAATTACAAAAGTATGATTGAGGTTGAGCAATAGATCCTGGGCCTTTTCTATCTTTACAATTATGTTATCGACGTACACTTCTATTGATTTGTCAATTTTATTTTGAAACATAAAGTTAACCAGCCTTTGGTAAGTTGCTCCAGCATTTTTCAATCTAAAAGGCATAACCAAAAGGCAATAGATCCCATTAGGAACAACAAAGGAAGTTTTATCCATATCCTCGAGAGCTATGAAAATTTGATAGTAACTTTGAAATGCATCTATCATGCTCAACAACTAACAGCTAGCAGTTGAGTCAACTAATAAATCTATTTGAGGCAGGGGGTAAGGATCTTTAGGGCATGCTTTATTTAAATCTATAAAATCATTACACATTCACCATTGTCCTTCATTTTTTGGGATGAGTACAATATTACAAAGCCAATAAAGATATTGAATTTTTACAATATAATTTGCATGTAGGAGTTTTTTGACATCCTCATCAATGATCTGAGTCCTCTCGACATTGAATGTCTTTGTCTTTTGTTTGATCAGCTTGTATGAGAGATCAACATTGAGGTGGTGCATGATCACACTAAGGTCGATTCCCTAGAGGTCGAATGCTTTCCAAGCAAAGACGTCAATGTTTCTCCTCACAAAATTGACCACAAGGCATTCTAGGTGGGGGCCCATGTTTTTCCCGATGTGAGTTGTCTTGTCAGGGTTTCTTTGTTCCAGTTCGATAGTTTTAAATTCTTCGATGGGCTCCACCTAGGTATTTTCCAACTTTCTCTTATTAGCTTGGGTCTCCTTGGGTTCTGCTATAGAGACATCCCCCAAGGTCTTCAATTGTGGTTAAGTCTTCTGCTCACTTCACTCGGTCGAAATGTTGTAACACCTCCAAGCCTTCTTGATGTTGCACAACAGTTCTCCTATGCCTGCTTGACACAATGGCATGAAAATCATTGAGATCTGGTCAATCAATTATAACATTGTAAGTAAATGGGATATCAACCACCAGATAGTTAACCATCAAAATCCTTTTTTGGGGCGCCTCCCTAAATAACATTAATAGGCTGATAGATCCTTCTGGAATGATTTCTGACCCCCTAAATCTAACCAAAGGGGTATGCATAGGTTCGAACCTCAGCTAGCCAATATTCATTCTTTTGAGGGTAGAGAGGAAAATAATGTTGGCCAAGTTGCAATTATCGACTAGGACCTTTCGCACTTCAAAGTTGGCAATCCTAACAGAGACTACCATAGGATAATCAGCTTTGTGGTTGATATTCTTTCTCTTGAGGTGGGCGAAGTTGCTATTACTGAATGAAATGGGCTCTGCGCTCGTTGATAGGTGGAATGTTGTTTCAATGGGCAAGGCTTTAGTCGACTCTAGCCTCCTCTGAGTTTTCCTTGTGGCTGACTTTGAGTCCCCCTAGTGGAAACTCCTGCGATCATATCAATCACTCCTCAAATGGGCGCGCAATCTTTGTGGGCGGGGTTTTTTCCCTTATCCTCTCTCTAGGGCTAACTGACCTTTCTCTATGGGGAGTCCAGTCAATTTTGCCCCCTTTGATTTGCGTATCCATAGCTACATATTTCTTTAGATGGCCCTATTTGATGAGCCTCTCAATCTCGTCTTAGAGGTTAAAGTATTTATCAATGTTATGCCCTTTCTGTTTGTGGAAGGGACATTATTTCTTTAATTTTTCAATACTTCAGTCTTCGTCAACTTTCTCAATTTTTTGAGGAGATTGTCATGTTGAATGGCATACAGGACCTCTCTCCTTGGAATGTTCAATGGTGTGTAGTCGTGGAAACATTTTATTGGAGATCGACCTTTTTCTTTGTATTTTTGGTTGTCTCTCTCCTTCTTCTTTTTGAGGACCTCGGAGGATCCAAACTGAAACTTGTTCATCTCCTCCTAGGTTATGTACCTCTTTGCCAGGTCAAGTAGTTCCTCTATTAACCTTGAGTGCTCATGCACTAATACATTAGCACATTCTCTATATCTGAGTCCCAGGAACAGCACATCGATTAGGAACTCGATGTTGAACCTTGTGAAGAAGTCACAGAGGGACTCCCCCTCGTTTTACTTAATGGTATGAAGATAGGTGTAGGGGAGTTTTGCCTTTCTTCGACTGGTGAACTAGTGCAAAAACTTGTCACAAAGCTAATCATAGGAGTATATTGACGCTGGCTCTAGCTTCACAAACCAATCAAGTGCAATGCCTTGGAAAGTGGTCACCAATATCTTAGCATATATATTCTTATTGTGCCCATGTAGTTATATCATATGCTTAAATTGCATCAAGTGCTCATTGGGATTTGCCAAGCCATCGTATCTTGGTAGTCCAATCAAGACTTTAGCAACGACAACAATGAGCTAGTCGACAATCTCCTGGATAAATAGGGAGCCTCTCTCTAGATGAGAACTCTGGGGGCCCTCTGGATTAGGCACTCTCTCAATATTTCTCCTCGAGATCTCATTGAGACGTCTATTAAATTATTGAACTTGATGAAAACTTCTTTCCATTCCTCTCGATCAGCTTGGGTGGCATTACGATCAAAATAAGACCTCGTGCGTGCAGCCCTATCACACTAAAGGGCTTGAATGGGCCGGGCTACGAGGTTTGTAGATTCTTCCATTTCCTCATGGTGGTCACGTCTGGAACATTTAACCCTATTACACTACGGGGCTTGATTAGGTTGAACGTGATGATTAACGAAGTTAGCAATTTTCTCCCTTAGCTCTGGTCGCCCTTTCTCTCCCTGGGGGCATCTAAGATTGGCTTCACATCTGGTTGGTGGCCGCTTGGACTCTTGGCAACCATGGCTATCCCTAGGGGACCTTTCTTCTAGTGGAGGTGATTGTAGGGTGGCATTGCCAGGCGAGGCTAGCACAATGGTGTGCTTGTTTAATGCAGCGAAAAGCTAGGTAGAAATTTGAGTAGAGATTTGCTTACTTATTAACTGCATTAATTGGGCACAATCAATGTCACAACTTGCTTCTGTGGAGCGCTAGGACCTAAAGCATGTGAACTTTGCTAGGGCGGAGGAGGAGGTGGAGACACGGACCTCCTGTTCTCTTCCCATTTAGATGTGGCTCTACGTGTGTTCATCATTTTTTTGTTGCAATCTCAAAGCTTCTTACAGACGGCGTCAAAATGATGAGGTTAAAAGTTGTTTATAGTGAAAAAGAGTAGTGTTTGGGCTAATTTGACCAAAGAGGTCCAGCAGCGATATTTTTCGATGTCTGAGATCTGCAATAATAGTAAACATGAAACTAACTGAGATGCCCCCAGTAAAGGCATTCCAATGCTCAAGTTAGTTCTGGTCGAAAGAAAGTAATAGAACAAAAGATTAGAAGGTTATAGTGTATTTAGCATTACTTGGAATGTAGCTGACAATGAGGTATTTATAGCTTTCTTCTGGTATGTAATATGTTAAAGGTGCCTCTATCAGGTGTAGAAGGCTCTTGTCCTTACCTGGGGCTATTGATCATTTTTAATCTTGGTACTATTTTAGGTGACATCATCTCCTACTTTTCAGGGTGAACAATATTCTAGGTAAACACCTCCCTAGCAGAGTTGGTGACAGAGGCTGTACCTGATGGCACGCGCCATTAATGCGGAGACGTTATACTTGTCAGAACATTAAATGCAGCTAGGATATGAATCAACGTTGGAGTGAGTCGTTTGGTTGATAATGGTCAAATAGACACGACGATTGACCAGAGAGATGATTGAATAAGCCAAGTGGCTTGAAGCCTCCAGTTAAATGCGATCAAAAATAGTTCGCTCGACCAAATAGTTGTGGTCGAGTGGTCCAGCCCAGTTGGGTCCTGAAGTAATATTAGACCGTGCATATTAAGTGGGCTTGGGCTTATTGGTCTACTCTATATCAGAAATAAAATTTAAATTAATTGAAAAGAAAAAAGAAACATCATTATAATGTGCTAATTGGGGAAAAAAGTCCTACAATTAAAAATATAGAATTGCACTAGAAATAATATTGAAATAAAATGTAAAAAGAATAATTGTAGAATAATAAAATTTATACGTAAAACAAAAAAAATATTTATGTGTTAATCTTGTGATAAATTAAATTTATAAGATAGAATTTTGTGATTAGAGTACTTATTCTGATGCTCATAGAATATTTTTTAAATTACAAACTTATTTAGTGAGATTAAAATATGATTATAGATATTTTTTTAATTATCTTATGTGATAGAAATCTATATTGCAATTATGAAAAAACACAACATGATATTTTAGTTATAATAGATAAATTGATTGCATGAAAATGAAATATAAAGGTAAATAAACAACAAATAAAAAATTTTCAACTAAATTAAAAAACTCAAAATTCAAAAAATTTGACATTTTGCACAAGTAGAATTAATATTGCTGAATTGTGGGTTCCATACCATTGTGTTATATATAATAGTATAGATACATACCCCATATTTATTTTATTATTATTCTTACAATAAAAAATATTACTTAATTCTATTTTCACCTAAAAAATTCAATAAAAAAATATTGATTCAATCGCTAGCCTAAAAAAATGTTTCCTCATAGAGCATAAACAAACATACTAAACTTTTTAAAATATTTTCTACCTATTTCCCCAAATATAAATAAACTTTCATCACATTTCCCAATACCGTTTTCACATCCCCTTACTCCAACTCCAAAAATCACCTCCACAAAACATATATCATAACAAGTATGTGCCTAGTGCAATGCATCAAAAATAATTATATGATTAAATAATTTAATTTATAATAATATTTTTATTTCATGTGATTAAAACTTGAATTGTAGTTATTCTTAACATTTAGTGAAAGAAAATCTATTACTATTTAAATAAAATAATATGAATATTTTAATTAAAAATATTATGTTTGAAGAAAATTTATACATAAATGAGTTGTAGAATGTCAATAATTGCCCAGTCTTGTATAATTTATAAAATGATAAAATTTTAAAAAATAAATAACAAAATTAAGAAAATAAAAATAGCACAAAATATTTTACTAAATATGCTTTTTAAATTATATATATACATATATTTATATTCATACATACATATTTTGATATGATAAATAAGTAAATAACATTTTTACATAATATAATGCTTTTTTGTTCAATTTCTTAACAATGTGAAAGTTATAATTACAATTTTTCATGACATTTGAAAATTTTAAATGTTAAATATTTTTTGTACTTTATCTTTGAAAATAGCTTACATTAGGTTATTAATTATTTGATAAGTAATTCAATAAGTAGCTTGTAACATCTAACTTTTATAAGCTAAAATATCTCTTAATATTCCATATAACTCTGATAAGTAAAATTTATTTATTTATTTATATTTATAGATGTAGTTATTTTTATTATTTTTCAAATTATCAATTACTATACATTACGTATATGAATAAAATAATAAGTAAATTTTTAGTATTCAATTTAAAATAAAATATAAATTTCTTTTATAATTAGAATATAAAAATTACAAATAATTAAATGGATACTTTCTTTCAATCAAATTTTTTTGATATCACATCATTAATCCATGTAAAAATATTTTTATGAATTATAATAAGCAAAAATATTAAAATATATGCAAGCAATATAATTATAAAATAGTTTAATTAAATAAAAAATATAAAATTGATATTATTTGCTATTTAAGTGGTCATTTATCAAACTTGAAAATTTCTCAACTATGTCAACTATATATATGCCCCATAAAAAGAATTTATCTCAAATAATTGAAAATGAGTTCTCCACTATTATATTGCTAAAAAGCTAAAATGATTTAAATTAATAATATAAAAAAAAGTTCAGAGTTTATAGTTGTTGTGTGAAGTAACTGTTTATATTTGAAATAAATTCTTCAATGAAATTATTTGTTATATTCTCTATATATAATTTTATCTAGAAATATTTTACATATCTAAAAATATTATTGTAAAAATAATTAAATTTTAAAGACTTTGACAAATTGAAAACTTGCATATCAATTAATTTATAATTATTCATGTCTTAAACTCCTAATTCTTTAATAAAGAAGTGACGATTTGATATTTTATAGAAATATTTATTTATCTCTTTCGTAAGCAACAAATAATTTGTAAAATTTTTTAAGTAAGTCACAATGTTAAGTGATAATTATGATCGTTGAGTATTTTAATTTTACTTTTGAAGTTGTGTAGAAAATAATTATTTAATTAATAAATAAAAATAATTTATTTGATCAAATGATTGAATATCTTTCATTTATTTATTAATTGTTTGATTAGAAGTAATGAACTATCGTATTAATTCTGCAGAAAATAATGTGATTTGATCTATATAAATACAAAAAAATTATTAAATATGAAAAATTGATTGTCGTTTTGAAATAACTTAGCTATTAGCTATTTTTGGGATAAATTTTAAGGTTTTTTTTTGGGATAAAAATGTATTATTAAATTAAAAATAAAAAAATCTCACTCTTTAAATAAAAAATAAATTAATATTTATTAGAGCTCATATTCATTAGATAATTTCTTTATTTTGTATATCCATTTAATTTTTTATAGTTAATGTTATTAAAGTGAATATAAAATATAGTAAATATGAAATATATCAATTGTGTAAAAGTATTAATTTAGCAATGAAAATTTGATTTTTAGCTATATATAGATAACTTTTTTATAAATAATTTATTTATTGAAGAGAAATAAAATAATTTTCTTATAGAAATATCATAAATAAGTAAAGATTCAACCAATTGAAATAAACTTATCAAAGTATATGATATTATATAGAAAAAATGAAAAGAAATTCTTTCTTATATGTACATAATTAGAAATGGGTAAATTAAGTGTTAATTAATTTAATGAATATTTTTTAAAGAACAATATGTAATATTTCTTCATCCGTTTGATAGGAAAATTGGAACAATTTCAACAACTTAATAAAATTATAATATTTTTAAATATTCATAATAACACATTATTCAAGGTACAATATTCAAATATGAAGTATATATAATTTTTTTATTTGGATAAATCGAGAGAGATGCAACTAAATTAATAGTAAAATAAAAATTCAATATCTAAGATAAATATTTATATGAACATAAAAAACATTTGAAAATAGTATTGAAAATAAATAACAAAATTTATTGAAATTAAAAAAGTACTGCATGCTAATATTTTTAAGTAATATAAAAATTACAATTCTACGTTGGCCATAAGAATTTTAATTTTAAATAAATATTCAGAATATAATAAAGCAATAACATTGATAAAATATTAAAATATATTAGAAAAGTATCTAATTAATTTAGAATAAAATCAAAACAAAAACAATAAAAAGATGTGTTCCACAAAAAAATATTAAAAATTTTCTACAAAATGAACTTTAAATTAATTAAAAAGAAAAAATAAAAATTATTATATTATGCGAATTGAGGAAAGAAGTCCTACAATTAAAAGTATAGAACTGTACTACGAATAATGTAGAAATAAAATATAAAAAGAATAATTGTAGAATAATAAAATTTTAATATAAAACAAATAAAAGATTTATCTATTAATCATGTGATAAAATAAATTTATAAATTAGAATTTTATTATAAGAGTACTCAATATAATGCTTATAAAATATTTTTAAAATTATAAACTTATTTAGTGAGATAAAAATATAATTATAAATAATTTTTGAACTATTTTATGAGAGAGAAATTTATATTGCAATTTTGGACAAACATAATACGATATATTTTAATTATAAAATATAAGTTGATCGTATTAACACAATTAAAATTAAAATTACACATTTACAAGTTTT
Organism: Jacaranda copaia; assembly: GCA_014898725.1. Lineage (NCBI taxonomy): Eukaryota > Viridiplantae > Streptophyta > Magnoliopsida > Lamiales > Bignoniaceae > Jacaranda > Jacaranda copaia. The sequence goes on from JACGDI010002003.1 coordinate 129,108, forward strand.
ACAGTATTGTATTATATATAATAGTATAAATCACACAAAAAGCATAACCAAACATTCCGTAAACTTTACTTTACCTTGTAGTCGAGTAAATTTCCTTTAGTCAAGTTTTTGGAGATATTCATTAGGTGTATGCATAAAATTCAAAATTCATTAGGTGTATGCATAAAATTCAAAATAAATCCTGAAATAATTTAATAGGAGAACAATTTTAATATTCTTTGTGTCTATCTACTAAAAATAATTCATACTAGATATATAATTCGACTCATCTAAGATTATTACTTTAGTTGTTATTTTCGAGTGAGGAGCTCATTTTTTGGCGATGAAAGGAAAGAGAAGCTACATGTGCATAAAGCGGCGGCGTTCGGATTTGCATTGCCCTTTGCGATCATTCTGACATTTGTCCATCTCTTCTTGCTTGTCCCTTTCCTCTCCTCTCCTCCTTTCTTGTCCTTGTCCTTGTCCTCTCCAATCAAGAAACCTTCCAGTTCAAGTAGTTTTAACAAATTCCATAGAGACAATCAAATCCTCACTTCTTCAATGCCTAAACCTTGGAAACAATCAAGAAAATAAAAACGATGTTTTTCAACGAGTTTATTCAACGGAGACTGGCAACTCTGCTACAGCCATGGCTGAGAGACGACCACCTGCTTGAACTCAAACTCGGCTTCTTCCGCTCAAATGGAACCCTCAACAATATCAGTTTCAACACCTCAGCGCTCAACGAATTGCTAGACGATCCATCCAAATTTTGCTTCAAGGAAGTAACTGTCCAACACCTGAGCCTGCAATTCTCTCCGTTTTCCTCCGCCGCATTCATTCTCATTGTTCGCGGCCTCCGCGTCGTTCTTTCACTTGGGTACGCATTCCATGTGTCGCCTTGTTTTTACGTGTTGTTTGAATTAATAGGTTTCTTATTTTTCTTGTTTCCTTTTTGATTTTACGTTGGTCTGAAAAGAGAAGTGGAGGACGAGGGAGGAGTGAAGTGGAGGCGGAAGCCAAGAGATAACACGGTGGAGGAAAGGAATAAGGTTCTTGAAGAGATTGATCCTGAGGTATTGTGATTACACTTTTTCCTTGTTGATTTTACATTTTGTAAATTGTTGGAATGTGCGAACATTTTGGGAAGTTGGGAAGTGTTGCAGCTGCTCTGCGATTAGTCTGGTTACCTCTGAAATTTGGAAGTGATAATAATCGAAGAGAGGTAATTTCCTGTCATGTGTCTAATTGATCAGTAATTGAATAGCGTAAATGTTTATCAATTAATCCAAATTTCTTATGCTACCTTTATTAGAAATTGGGGGATCGCCATTGAGATTTCCTCTTACTCATTTTTTTTTGGGAACGGTATTTTTAAAATTTGATAAGTTGGAATGCAGAGTAGCAATCACATTGTTTCCATCAGTTGGACATAGGTAGCAGGGATCGACAAGGAAGGCAAGAAAAAAATTAATAAAAAATTATATATGCATCTCACTTGGATCTTATCTGGGGAAGGAAGACTTAGTATAGAAAGTGAAGAAGAAGAGAAAGTATTAAATTTGCCACCCCATGGCCTTTTCATCTATTTAACCAAACACAAGGTATAGGAATCCTTTTATGCTGGCTTCTCATTTCTTCTGCACTCTTCAGCTAAAATAAGTGTTACAGAAAATGATCAAATTTCTACGAATGTTCCTCGGCACAGTGTTGTCACTTAGCATGACAATTTTAGTCCCAAACCTTACTGATCAATCATGATAAATGACATTCCACAAAGACATACTTTTCTACCTTATCCAATTGAATCTCGGTCTGGAATTTGTCCTTTTCTTATATTTTGTATTGATCTTAAAATGAACCTTCTGAATGACACTTCAAAAACCTGATAAGATGGAAATTAAAGGAAAGTCGAAAAAAAATGAAAAAGAAAAAGAAAAAGGCAGAACAACACAATTACATTATTATCAGGTTCAGTACAATTTATGTTTTCTTCCTTTCTTTGTTTTATTATGCTTTGGGATTTTGTTTGATCTTTAAGCTAAAGAATGGTTTACATGTCTTTGATGGTTTCAGGGTTGTGCTTTGCATGGTGCTATTAAAAAGATTTCGGAAATTTCGACCAGAACATGGAGAACATCCTTACTAAACACTGTAATTAGACATTGTCACTTGCAGTTGCATGATGTTAATGTGCTTCTGCAATCTCCTTGTCTGCGTGATCCATTCTCATGCTCATTGTCTGTGAAAAAGTTTGGAGCTGGATCACAGGTCATAGGTCACAGATGCTTTATTAGAGGGTTCATGAGATCTTTTTTTGTGCCTTTCAACGAGAGTTCATTTGATGTTGATGTTGACAGTTTTGAGATTAGATTGAACAGAGAAAATCGCACAAGCTGTGTTTTTCCTGCGACCAATATGTTCGCTTTAGTTATTTCAAATCATCTTCAGTCCGCAAGGTTTTATTTTCATGTTCCAGCATTAAATTTTTTCTTTTCTCCAGCAGATCTCACTGATATATTATTATTATATGGACTCTTGTCCAAAGAGTACAAACATGGCAGACCTGGAAGGCAACTGTGGAATATAGTGGCAACCAAAATTAGTTCTTTGCTTCGGACTAACTTGTCATTGGTTGAAGTAGTTAGAATTGTGTGTCTATGGTTGCGATACATAAACACCTACCGAAATATACTTCTATTAGTGGGATATCCTGTTGATGAAAAAATGAAAAGATCAGCTACCTTGATGTTTTGGGACACAATGTATTCAAGATCTGTCAGGTCTCAGTGGAAGTTGATTGCTGAAATTGAAAATGATCTGCCTCTTGAGGCAATTGGAGTGGCTCGGAGAATAATTCGCTATGCAGTGGCATCAAGTGGGCCTGGTGAAAATGGCAATTTTGATGAGTTGTTTGCTACTCGGCCTTTCTCAAAGTTGTGTCAGCTATTTGTGCTCATTTTTAACATGATAGGCAGTTTTTTAGCTTCATTTATGAGGATTCTGTTTTTGTACAAAGTTCTGGTTATTTTTCCTGCGAGTAGTCCACATTTTGGCTCTGTTCTTGAAAATTCCCTTCTACAACAAAGTATCATTCTGAAAGTTGAAGAAATTTCATTATCTGTGTCTCCAGATAATGCAGAGCCTTCTGTTAGTGGGAAGAAAGTTTCAGACACAGAGATTTCGTACCAAAATTTACTCTCACTCCATTTTTCCATAGATGCATTCTTCTTAAGATACATGGTAAATATTTCTAAACAGTGTTTTACATTAGCATCTGGGTGCTTGAAAGTTCTTTCTTTTCCTACTGTAAAAGCTGGTGCAAGAAGTTACTCAGAAGAACATTGGAAGAATGAAGTTGACAAAGGGAAGACTGTCGTATGGGGTGAGCCTACTTGTGTTAGTGATACCGATGATGTTGCTAGAACTTCAGTCGCCCATTTAGACTGCATTTTAGGAAAACTGTGGTTGAATTGGAAAGACTGTTGTTTGAAATCTGAAGGAGAAAATATACCAAATGTGCAGGCTCCATGGATTCTTTGTGATATATCCAACAGTTTGACAGATCATGGCATCAGTGATTCTAGTTCTCGGTTTAAATGTAGTTTGGCTGTTGGTAAACTGAACTTCAACCTGGAATATCATTGTTTTGCATCAACTGTTGTACTCTTTAGACAGATACAGTGTGCTCTGTGGTGGAGTCCAAGGAGGAGGAAAAATGTTATTTTGCATACTCCAGCAATCACTGTCCAGGATCCACTAGTGAATTATTGGAGCAGTAAATTCTCATCGTATTCTAGCAAAGTTGAAATGGATATTAGCAGAATGCTTCCTGAGAAGCATGTTGAAATTGGGGCACTCATTGCTGGTCCTCACATTCGACTATCTCTCTTAAAAGATCAGTTCCACGCTGGAACTACAAACCCTGATCATCTCGTTACACAGATCTCATTTGAAATCTGCAACATTGAACTTCTGGTATCATCAAATCTGGAAGATAATGTTGGATTGTCAAGTGTATCAGAATGTGATAGAGGACCGGAACACCTTGGATTTAGAGAACCTCAAGAAATTGACGTTCCTAAATCAGATAATGGAGCTTACAGCTGCAAAGGGCAGATATCTCTCAATGCCTACCTAAATTTTAATGGTTTGAAGGCTTACTTTGATGAAACAACTGGGAATCATAAACACCAAATGATTGTATTAAGGCCAACAACTATGCGACTTAGTTATTTAAGGTACTTATACTTTCTTAGCCTTCTGCATTCATTCTGCTTCCAATTCTGAAATGTACACAGCTCAAGATGAACTGTTGTTTTTATTCCTGGCCGAGTGTCTTCTGAAATCACATCTTAAGTTCGCTGGTTAATGGGTATCTGCTCAAAAATATTCGTTAAGTACTTTTGTTGGCATTCTTCCTGTTGATTTATGTTAGATGTGGTTTTCCTATCTAAATAAAATGACCTAGGAAGTACTTTCAGGAAGTATCAGGACTACTATGCTTTTGTTTCAGTGAGCAAGCAATTTGACTTTTCATTGCATATCGCTAGAGTTAATCTCCTGTTTTTATCTCTTTCCTGGGTAGCATGATCAATTAGTTCTTGGCAGTCAATTATTTCTGTAATCAAGCTTACATCTTAAAGCTTAAAGCACTACTAAGGTTAGAAGTCATACTGTACACAACAAATTAATAACGCATAATATGTGGTATAACACATATTTCATTTCATTTCATTTCATCTGAAGCATAACTTAGCTTATCTCGTGATGCAACACAAAGAAGATTTGCTGTGATATGGATATTTCTTGGTTTATTTGTGCATTGGTGATCCCTTAAGTGCACATCTATCAATTTTTATGTCATGCTCTGTTGATTTTGGAATATTTCTCTTATCTGTTGCAGGAAGGATCACCATTCATTTGGTTCATCAGTCATTGTTGTCTTGGCCACTTCCCATTGGGTGACTACTGGGTTTTCCTGTTTAATGTTTCTAGATGAGTTGTATGTTTTGACAAAGGTAACTTGTCGTTCACTGTTGCAAAATTTTGTTGTTGCTCTTGTTATAAGCTCAATCCTGCAACTTGTTTTATTTTTATCATTCTGTTTTCTATTATCAGATTGCCTATTGCTTACCAGTCACTTTTGTGCTCAATATTTTTTTTGATGTCATGATTAGCGGTGCTAGGGAATGATGAGAGAATGGCATGATATTGATGGATTGAATTACTTATCCCATCAATTTAGTGATCGGAATGCGTTAAGTTCAAGAATGGTATTGGTATGTATATGATCTACCACGTAAAATAAACAGGAAAAAAAAAAGATTGGATAAAAAAAAGAAACCTAGTACATTAAAATATTCTAAGCTGCTGCTCAAGCTGAGTGATCTTAGAATTTGGATGAATATAGAAACATAAAATCTATATAAGCACCTAGGCTTTGAGTAGATAATGCGGAGATATCTGGGAAAAATCAGACATAGATAATGATGCCAGGCAGAAATCACTGTTAGAATTGTGATAAATATCTCTCTTTTCTTCTTCTTCTTCTTCTTCTTCTTCATTTTTTATCTTTTGTGGGAAATCCAGACACAAAATTGAATAGATATTAGGATGAAATTGGCAGGGAGGGAGTGAGACAGGTTAGCACCACGGGAAGGGGTTACGGTTGTTTTTTTTACCTTTTTTACTGACTGGTCTGATGCCATGTTAAAAAAGAAAATGGTATCTTATCAATGAACTGAAATACCATGTTCCTTATATATAGAGATGGAGTTAGGTTTAGAGTAAAGAATGGTAGGGATTTCTCTATCTATCTATCTGTTTATCTATCTATCTATATATATACACACAACACACACTACACAATATAACTAAATAAAACAACACTAGATGTTGAAGATCTTTTAAGAGATACAGAGAATATTCCAATGGAAACTGAATATATTCTAACAACCTTTTGTCATTTCAACAACATGTCGGTACATTGTCTCTTTGACATTCACTGCATTCTTTCTTCATAAAATTTATGTTTGCTGATTGGGATATTTGATAGCGTAGGCCAACTAGTTTTGGTGATCGTATTTATCTTGTAAGGCAAGATTGACTGTTTTTATTGGAAACTTGGAAGCAGCATGACTTTTAACAAGGCTATATCTTGCAAAGCTAGAGTAAACACTTCACTTGGAACTTAGAAGCTGTGCCATTTTTTGGTAAGACTGTGCCTGTGCTGAGCACATGCCAGACGCTGAAACTTCTGGACATGCACCTATTGTTTCATTTACCTTTTCTTAATAAAAGGCAAAGGTCAGGATTTTTCAGATAATTATTGGTTACATGTTTTTACACTTCTTTAGCATATCCAGAAAATGATAAGATATGAATTTCTTTGAAAGATGATGAGAATAGTTGTTAATAATTGCACACAAAGTAACTTTATCTGGGGCCTGTTTGTACAGATATTGGCCTTTTCCCCTGGAATATCATTTTCCAATTCTTGTGGTTGGTTAGCCTCATGGACTGAAGCTAGAGTAGAAAGGCTTTCCTTGTTCTCATATCTGGTTCATTAGAATAAAATAACTTATAAGAACGATAATATATCTATTTTGACTGCTATACCCTTGTGTGCATTTATAACAGCATAAGATAAAGTGAAGTATTAGCGTGTCCTTAATGTAAATTGATGTGTCTGTGAGTCCACTTGTCTCTGTAGCCATATGCTTGTCTTTATGTTACGCTGGTTATATATTATGTAGGTATAATAAGAAAAGTAAGCTGTGATTGTCGTCTGAAATCTTAATTATTTAGCATTGGACTGTTAAAAGTAAAGCCTGATTTTTTTACATTTCAAGGAACAAATTGTTGGATTTGCTTCTATAATCATAATATTTTTTCTGTCCAGATACTTTTTGGAGTACTTTATGAGTCACTTGCCTTTACTAGGGAGGGATCAGGTGGCTATAAAGAAATATCAAGGAGAGAGACAGTTTATTCTGAATCCGAGTGTGGGCATTCATTCATTGTTAGAAGCAAACAGGCATCACTTGTTACAAACCCTCAAGTTCTTATCAAAAGCACTTGTGAGCTCAAGTCGTTTGACATGGTTCTTCATAATTCCAGGAAAAGTTGCAGTCCAGAGACATCGAGCATGATGCCTATTAACAAAGAAGCAGGCAGAAAGTCAGCCATGCATGACACTTCTAGTAATGGAATTTACATCTATATTCAGCAGTCAATGTTAGAGGTTTTGTTCAAAGGACGGAATCTGGATGTTGTCATTGACACAACTGGAGTTCGATGTATCATTTTCAGATATTTGAATGAGTTTGACAGAACCTTTGATGAATCTGAGCTCAAAAATCTCTTATGCTCTCTAAATTTCCTAACTGAAGCATCAGTTCATCATAGCAAATTATGTTTCTGCTTCAGAAACCTTGAGAAAGCCTTACCATCAGCAAGCTTGAACAGTATAGATGATGAATGTAGTTCTCATGGTATGATGTTTTGCATGAGGGGTGATTCTCCTTTGATTGTGAACAGTGAAAGGCTAGAGGATCATTGGTTATTCACAAACATTGTTTTTTCTAGACTTTATGTGGCCGGATGCCAAGTAAAAGATACTTTGGTCAATGAATTTGAGGAATTTAATGCATCCTTTTCTGTTGGGGGCGAATTTCAAGCAATCTCTTGTGAATGCAAGGTGTTATGCCTCTATTTAACAAAATTTTGTTCATCTTATGCTACAAATTGAGCTTTTCAATTGCATATTTCATATATTTGAAATGGTCCTAGTTAAGCCAGTTATTCATATATGTGATCAATATTTGAACCTTTAATTCAGAGACTGGTATCTGTTTCTTCTTTACAGGGTGGTTCCATGTTACTTGAAGCAACAGCTGTGATGATGTTCAATGAATGCTTTACTTCATACTATCAATGGATCTCAGAACTTTCGCCTTCAGGCCGATCATCTGGTCGCGTTGTGGTCGCACAAAATGTCAGCGAAAGGGCTCCTCTAGATGATCTGCCCAGTGTAAATGCCCAGCAAGTCCAACATCAAAAAGTGATGTGCAATCATCTGGAAGCATTTACTGTGAGTCTTTTGCATCTGCTTCTCATACTTGTGGAGAGGGATGAATCTGGTAAGCTGTCTTCTTTTGTTGTTGAAAATGTTCTAATGCAGTGGTGATGATTAAATAGTTAACTCTAATGCAGGCAGACTTCAGGAACTTATATTCGAAGTTGACTTTCATTTCAGCCTCGAACATTTAAATACTGTGAGAAAACTTTCAATCTGTATTTCCAAGTTCTCTATGCTTTCTCAATTCATGCATGGAGATCTGGGACACAAAGGCAAGGATATTCAAAGTACTATTCCTTCCATTGAGCCTGATTATTCATTGCCCAGCTTTATAAACAAGGGCTCTTCACCCTCTCTCCAGCATAAAGATTCTGCTTCTATTCAGTCGGACCTTACTGATGCTAGTGGCGCAAGTACCTCAATCTCTCAAAAGGGTTCTCATGTTGGTATTTCCAAGAGTATCCCAGGAAGTAGAAACTTGTACATTAGTCCTCAAAAGTATATACTGAAAAATTTACAATGTTCCCTAGCAGTTGAGGGACCTGCGACAAGAGACTGGATTAGTCCTGTGTACTCAAATAACATTTGGGTCGGGAGGGGTTCTATATCAGGGTTTGATATGACCATCTCTTTGTATGAAATAAAGGTAAGCAATGTTGTTTGATGATGATCATAAATTATCTGAACTATATTCAAATAACATCTTGGCAATTGCAATGCCGTGATGCACAGAAGTTCAGAATTAGAGGAGAAAGAGGATTTTTACTTGTCACATTCTCTCTATCTATAATTTTAGATGGGAGACAGTATTTGTGACTATGGCTGTTGCGACAAATAAAAAAACACCAAAAAAAATCATAAAGCATATCCAGCAATATCATTCCCATCTTCGTGGAATTGATCTTCATAATGCATATTAGAAGCCCATGGAAAGAATTGTTTGATGATTAATGGCATTACAAAATTTGCTTTACCAATTGGCTCTCAAGTTTCATAAAGTCTCTTTGGTTGATCTTTCTAATGCATATTCAAAGCCTGTGGAGAGAATTATTCGCTGATTAATGGGCATAGTTTGCTCTCAAGTTTCATAAAGCTCTCTTTGGTTTCTGATTTTGTTAATCTTTTTAAGTTCCTCACATACTCCATTTTTTCCTCCGAAATTTTACTTTGGCAAATGTTCTATTTTTGGTGATACTTTTGCACAGATGGTCCTTGCTGCTTTTGAATCTTTCTCTAAGGTTTTGAGCAGAGAGAGAACTTCTGAAGTGGAATCCAGGCAGTGGTCTTATAATCAAGAAACAGAAGGAAGCAGTGAACAAATGGTTCCTGATGGTACTTGTTATCTCATCTATTTGTGGTAGAATGGCTCTCTTTCAGAACTTCAGCTAAGATGTTCTTGCAATTCCCCACAGGAACTATTGTTGCTATCCAAGATGTCGACCAACATATGTATGTTGCAGTTGGAGGTACAGAAATTGGATATGATATAGCTGGAGCGATCCATTATTCAGTTGTGGGGGAGCAGGCACTTTTCAGAGTAAGATTTGGAGCACTCAACTTTCTGATTTTTTGCACCTTTCTATATGAAGTGCTGGAAACCTATATTGTTTGGGAAAATTTGATAAAAGAAATATATTCTATGAGGATTCCTGTGAGGTGACAGACTTAGACAAGTAATTCCAATCATTTACTTTATGTTAGCAGTTGCATGCTCCTGTTATTCAGCATCCTGCTCTAGACTTAAAGGATAGAGTCGTTAACAATCAAAGATGAACCATTAGATACTCTGTCAAAATTGTGGCTCTATTTGTGAGATTGGCTTAGTTTCGAGTGGTATTGAGTTCTGCCCATCTAGTTACTTGTCAAATTGTCTACTAGTACTCTAGTTCACCTTCATAGGTAACAGATAATGATTTTTGGTGTGATACGGAACGATAATTGACAGAGTAATTGTTTTCTGGACAGTGTGTCTGTAAGAGCCAAATGACAACACTGTGTTTTGTTGGTTCATTGTCTTTCTATTCTTAATTTTTAAACTGATCATGTTATACAGCAGGTTAAATTGGATGTTTTCTTTAGTCTTTAGACTCTAACGTTTTATCTCCATCGATGTTTAATTTGTTTATTGTGAGCCCCCTTGAGTCATAACTCATAAGCTGTAAATTTTTCTGTACTGTCATACATGTTTATTTCTTTATATTTTCTTTGTGTGTTGACTTATTATCCATAGAGATACTTGACAAATGCTTTTGTATGTATTTTTCTTAATCTTTTGGGAAGCATTGAATTCTAGGCATTTCAAGGAATTCAACTCCTTCAAGTTGAAATTGCTGAAGAATATTTTAATTTTCAATTTGAGGAGTACTGTTGAATGTAAAATCTCATTATTTCCTAATTGTTTTCCTGTTCTCTTATTTGAACTTTAACTTTATATGTTGTAGACTCTAGTCTATCAACTTTCCGTTCAAAATAAATCATTTTGGCAACTGCAAACATGATGTTTAACTCGTATATTTACAACCTTGACATCATGCAGGAATTTTGATTGTATAGTGGTTGGATGATCAATTTACTTTCTGGAAATGTTGGACTTATCTGGAAATCCTTCATTTGATATATTTTGTTATCTATTTGTTTGAATTGAATTTTTTTCTTTCATCTTTCCTTAGTCTGGTGTGAAAATTTTACTCACTACCGCATTGTCTCATATCATAGAACATCTATTGGAGTATTGCTGATACTAAACTGGCATCTCATTCTGCATCATCATATAAATTGAATTGAATGAAGAGCCATCATGCACTGCTCTTCCCAGCACAATAACTTTAATTTGTTACCCAAATTGATTTTTTTGGCAATTATATTGTTCTATAGATGGCCAAGGGCCTATGCAATTTTGTCCAAAAATTTGCCTTGAATATTTGTTCAGGTAAAGTATCATAAGCCAAGGAGATGGAAGCCACAAGTTCAGTACTTTTCCCTGATTTCATTGTGTGCTAAAGATAACTCTGGCGAACCACTGCGGTTGAATTGCCTCCCCAGATCGAGATTTGTTAGCATCTCTTGTTCTAATGATAGCGGGTCTGCACTTTGGAGAATGCTTCCATATAAACCTGATGCCTATGAAGATGCTATTGAGCTGGAATGTTCTACTACTTTATCTAAAAGGGCATTTCACCTCGTGAATAAGAAGAATGATTGTGCAGTGGCTTTTATTGATGGCATCCTTGAATTTGTCAGCAAGCCTGGAAATCTATTCAAATGGAAAGTGTTTGATGACCCTGGTTCAGTGGGTAATAATTTGTTGCCAAATGGGTATAGAGCGGAGGGACCTTCTAGCACCACCACTGGGTCAAGGGCATTTTGTGCTTCTCTGAGGAGTGGAGCAAACTCTCAAAGTGATTCAAATGTCACTGACATGGCAGAATTAAGGACAAATAGAAACCTTTTGGGGATCACAGTCACAGTGGACAAGGCTAACCTGACAATTGTTCATGAGCTTTCAGATACTGAGGAAAAGTTTCCGCTTCTTCAGGGATCAATCACACCCAATCAAACAATAATACAAATCTCAAATTCTAAGATGAGGGTTATGAACACATGTGAAGTTATTCTGTATTATTTTGATGCCCAGCAGACCTCATGGTAACTGTTTTCATGCTTCAATCCCACCGTTTGTTCTCCCCATTATCTGTCTTCATTTCAAAAGCAACTATGTAAATTTGCATTTTTTCCATTTCAAATATAAATAGATGCTTCTATTTATCTTGCTCATTGTGATTGCAGGAAGGAATTCATTCAACCACTTGAAATCTGCACTTTCTACTCTCAAAAGTTTCTTATTCAGGATGCAGAAAATTCTTCTCAAGGAGTGCCTAATCATTTCTATGCTAAAATTAAGGAGGTATATCCCTTGGTGGTCAATTGTTTGTTCTTGTAAGCATCATACTTGACCACTCTGATAAGTTTGTAATGGCATTGGCAGGTGACTATATTAGTGACTGAGCTTTCATTGGATATCCTTTTATTTGTGATTGGGAAGTTGGATTTGGCTGGTCCTTTCGCAGTAAAGAGCTCTGCGGTTCTGGCAAATTGCTGCAAGGTTCTTAAACTAATTTATTTCTAGTATAAGTAGCAGAAGTGTCTTCATTTTTATAAAAGAAAATTCTCTGCATATATTTAGCTGTCTCTTGAGCTTGCACAAATTTTTTGTTACTTGCTGCATATATTTAGCTCTCTCTTGAGCTTGCAGAAATTTTTGGTTATTTGCTTTCTATTGCCTAGTTTTCTTCTATAATCTTCTTCTTTTCACTCTGAATGCTATTTTGCCATGTTTTTGTCTTATTTGCAGTTTTTGTTTGTTCTGATTTGACCTAGAACCAATTAAGTATATCTGCAGGATGCATGAAAATAAAACTGACTGCATGCATTTATATCTCCCCCCTGATATCTCATCCCCATGTTTCCTGAGTAATGGTTTGATAATCTTCTATTTCCCAGGATCTAATTCTTCTCAGCTCACATGGTGATTATATTGCTATTCTCTCTCTCTCTCTCTCTCTCTCTCTCTCTCTCTCTCTCTCTCTCTCTCTTCTTTTTTTATTGCCCCCCTTAATTATTATTTTTTTTATTTTCTCTGGTATACTCTAGAGATTTCTGGGTTGCATTTTGGACATGGTATCCTTTAGTTAGTTTGTTATTACTTTGTTTGTTCTTGTGTCTGTTGCAACTCTGGGAATGTTAAAACAGAATTCTTCCATGTGAAGGATTCTTTATTGTTTGCTTTAGTTGCCACACTATACATGAGCATGACGCTTAACATATTAGTATGTTGCAGAACTTCGCTGATGGCAGAAGAAAATAAATTTTGTTAACTTGTAAATTACAACTTCAGAACTAAAACTAGCTGTCACTTCAAAAACTGTACATGACTCTTAACACATTAGTATGTTGCAAAACTTCGCTGATGGCAGAAGAAAATTAATTTTGTCACCTTGTAAATTACAACTTTAGAACTATGATTAGCTGTCCCTTCAAAAACCAAATGTATAACATGGTTTTTAGTTTGCTAATTCCCCTGCTTACTTTATTTGAAGAATAATAAAATTATATTCTTCACGGAAAAAGGTAATTTGCTATTTGAGGGTTGAATTATGTCCTTTTTTCCCACAAGGGGTTTCTGGAATTAGTGAGCACAAGTTGAAGAAAACAAAGATTTTCTTGTTATGTGCATGCATTTGTTTAATATGACTCAGAGTTATGTTTCCAGACCCATTTCTTTTATCAGTTGGCTTATTCGTGATTTTCTGATGAAGATGGTGATCTGGCTACTTTTTTCTGTCTATTAATGAAAATATTGACTGCAGATGTGTTAGGCATGTAGCCTAGTGGGAGTGAATGTTTGGTAGATCACGGATGGGATGTCACCAAGCCACATTTTTTTAGTTTTTCCTTGGAGTGCCGAACTAATAGATGCATGTCAACTGTGACTGACAAAAATATGATTTGGGCATGAAGGATCAGTGTAATAAATAAATTCAAGGTTTTGTTAACATGTCTAAGAGTTATTGATCTTCTGAACTTGGAAAGTTGACTTGAACTTTATTCGCCTCATGCCTTTTGCCGACAAAAGCTATAATTATCTTTTTATTGCCACCATATGCTGGATGTTCTTATTACATGTTATATTTATTTTGTAAATTTGGGTCCGACCTCCTTTAATCTTCCAATTCATGATATAATCTCTCGTACTTCAATAGTTTTATTTTTATGATGCATGCTTATGATTTAGCAATAGCTTACTGCATAAAATTGATTTTCCTGAAAAATGAAAGACGCATAACTGAACGTCTCTAAATGACAGGTTGAAAATCAGTCTGGCTTGACCCTTATTTGCCAGTTTTATGATAATCAAGATGCATCAATATCTGCAAGACAGTCGACCACCATTTTTTTAAGGTAGCTCCAATTAATTTCCTTGCTTTGCATAAGCATCCAGTGCTGAGTTTTCTATTATCTTCATTTCTAAGTGAAGATGGTATCCTGCAATCCTTTTTGGTCTTTACATGTGGAAAATGTATTAGCAGAATTTATTTATGATGAAGATGATCCAGTGATAACTTCTTGTTTTTCTGAGATTAGAAATATGTTTGAGATACAGTGGAAAGGTTTAAAGACTTCTCATACATTTCTTCTCCTATAAACATCTGGGCGACCCAGTATGGAAGAGGGTGTCCGTGGTTGATTTGTAAGCCAGGATAATCACATTCATCACCTTATGTGCGTGAAAAGTGACATTTTTTTACTCCAAATAAGAAATTTATTGTGAACAGTGACAGGTTTTTCTTTTTCCTTCTTTTTTCCCCCCTCCAAAAAAGAAACTTATGATACAGAAATATGATGTTCTTTGGCTGGAGGATTTGAAATTCACGCCACAACTCCAGTTGCTGATAATATATCCATGGGTTTGAAATGCATATTACTACTTCAATGGGTGATTAAATTTTAACGTGAGAGAAATTCATGAGTGCTTTGCTTTCTGAAGTATTGCTCTGAGAAAGGGAACTGTTAATTTAGACAGATACCCACTAGATAATGAAGCCCGAATTTCCGGTACTTTATTTTATTCACCAGCAGCTATTTAACTTAGATGGTTTCCTATTATCTTTCAGAGACTTTGAGTATTTATTGTGTTAGTCTCTGATTGAGCATGTCTTTTCCGTTATCTCTTTGGATACTGTTGTATTCATCTGTCTGTCACTTCAAATATTTCTGGTCAACAACTGATGTGGGCTCTTTTTCTCTGTCATATGTTCTTAAGGCATCTGACTTTGGCAAATCAATCACCAGAAGCATCTTTCTATTCACTACAGCTTGTCCAGCAAGGTTTTCTTTCAACTTCTCCAATTCGTCTTTCACTTCTAGAAGCTCAACAATTTGCTTGGAGGACTCGCATTGTGTCATCACAAGGTGAACTGCCCTGCTTCTTGTTTGCAACTTATAGAATCGTCTATTAGAATAGTCATCTGTTGGTTCTCATATTCCATAGGAAACTTGCAAATGACAACTGTTGCTCAAATTATTTGAATTGCTGATGGTTGTCTAAGAACCGATTACTGCAATATGATGGTTTTCTAAACTTTATTGTAGTCGCTACTGTGAGGCTCTTTCAAATTAGTGCGTACTAGATGCGGACTGGTCATACAACATAAATTATTTATTGAAGAGTGAGAGTTATTATTTCATCTCAGATCTGGACTTTCTGATTGATAATTGAACTAGTTTTAATTTTGCCTTTTGGGGCATATCACAACATTCTAAGGGTACCATAAAGTCTTTGTCTTTAAGAAGAATTTGGGCAATGTTTGGTTATGTTTTTTGTGTGATTTTAATATGTGTTTTTGGGAGAATGAATGCTGAAAGGGATATTGGAGAATGTCAAAATTGTGTTGGAGAATGTAATGGATTTTTTGTTATGTTTTGGGGAATAGTTAAAAATTGATTTTGGAGAGTTTTGATATTTTTTTCATGTTTTAGGGGGAGACATTTTATACTATAGCAATCAAATCAATGTTTTTTTGTTGGGTTTTTGGGATGAAAGTGTAATTGAGTGATTTTTTTATCATTAGAATAATAATAAAAAAAATATATAAAATATGTATGTAAATATTGAAAAATGGGTAAGTTTTGGAGATAATGAAAGATAGGTATTTTGGGAACTTGCGCTTAATAAAGCATAATA
The DNA here is from genome assembly GCA_014898725.1 of Jacaranda copaia. Taxonomy (NCBI): domain Eukaryota; kingdom Viridiplantae; phylum Streptophyta; class Magnoliopsida; order Lamiales; family Bignoniaceae; genus Jacaranda; species Jacaranda copaia. The sequence continues at coordinate 144,911 of JACGDI010002003.1, forward strand.
TTGAAGTTTTATTAACAAGCTACTTGTAATTATTTCAAATTAATCTCAGTAACTGTTTTCATTCAGGACATGAATCGTGTACCAATATGAGCTGAAAGTTTGCCTCAAGTCAGTAGATTTTATTTAACTCAAGGTTTGGACCATTCAAGGACATGATGCATTCCATGCCTAATGATGGAAACATGCTAAATAGTAATCACAAAGTATTGAAAGTACAACTTCAAGCCAAAATTATGTGCAGCAGTCCATGGCTAGTAATAGAAAACACGTAAGAGAGAGTACTAGTAGATTGAAGTACAAGCTGTGGCTAAAATTGTGTGCATTTGACTTCATAAGAGGACAGGGTATTTTTGTCACACTGGCCTAGCCACATGTAATTCAGTAGGATCTGCTAATCCACTGAATTTAAGAACCTTCTTTTGTTTGATGAAATTCATTGTGGAAAAGTTTAAAAGCAAATTAATGGTATTTATTGGAAAAACAATTTCAGCACCAATAATTATCATCTAATGTCTCAGAACTGTTGAACCAATAACTTTTTTAAAATAAAAACTATTCCTTAGTCATTGAATTTGAATCATCAATTGTTGGCTTATTTCAATGCTGTTTTTCTTACTTGACAAGTGATGTATTTTTCACTTACAGGTTCGACTTAATTTTTCTAATGCTTTTATTCTATTATTGTAATCAAAATTGAACTTAGAAGTTTTACTTTATTCGTTATAGCTCTCTGTTTATAATAAATGTCAGTGTGAAAATGTTGGGTCAGTCGATGGCTTGTATAGTATAATATTTAGAATATGTCCCCAGGTAATGGATAGTAGCTATGAATACTGGTTCATGAGTCTTGAACCTATGGAGCTTGAAAACATGCTTAGTATGGCAAAAGCATATTAGATTATGAAAATTTGACTGTATTTTATTGTACCTTACCATTGCTAATGATTTCAAGAGACTGAAATGGTAGATAAGGAATTTATTTTATGTTTCAACTGATAAGGATCAAGTAATGAAATTGTGCTGAGATGTTTTGACTCGAGTGTAGAGTTTATCCATTTAAAAATTCTCATATCATGCTGACAATTGTTGGGTCTTATTGCTTACCTTTCCTTTTCTAACTGACGATTTGTCATGGTTCATGAGGATTAACTTTGAACTTGTTTTTTTAACCCTACTCGATCAGACTCCAAGTCTTTTCCTGGCCCGATTATTGTTGTTGAAATTTTGAAGGGAATTGAGGTATAAATTCTTCTTTGTCAAGTGTCAATCCTGACTATTTTTGTGATCAATATATTTTGCTCGTGTTACTATAATCAATTTTGCTTTCTTTCCCCCTCTGATGTTAATAGGATGGCTTGTCAATTAGTGTCTCTCCTCTACTAAAGATACACAATGAAACTGATTTCTCAATGGAGCTGCGATTTCAAAGGCCTCAGCATGAGGAAACTGAGTCTGCTTCACTAATATTGGAAGCTGGAGATGTTGTAGATGATGCTATGACAGCATTTAGTGCTGTTGATATGTCGGGTGGTTTGAGAAAGGCATTAACATCACTAAGTGTTGGTATGTTTGGCCTTAATTTCTTTATGCAGTACGTAGACAAAGAGATAACCCAATAGAGAAAATATTCTTTTCTATGCACTAATTGCAGTTTGATTATGATTTTTATGTAAAACAGAAAATCTATCTTCACTTGTCTACAAAATGAGAACAATCCTCTATCTTGCTACTAGCATTCCTGCCCAGAAATTCATGAAGTTAAAAATTGATGTGTAGGGAATTACATATTCTCGTTTAGACCCATCATTGCAGATGCTTCAAAATTTAAGAATTCATCAGTAGAGTGGTCAGATGATCTTAAAGGTGGGAAGCCTGTTCGCCTATCTGGGCTATTCAACAAATTAAGTTACCAAGTGCGGAAGGCATTTTCTGTCAATTCAATAAAATATTCACTGAGCAGTGCAAATTGTGCTCTCAAATCTGAAGAAGGTTCTGTCGCTAACATATATTTCCTGATACAAACTGTTGGAAAAGCGATACCTGTTTTAAATCCAGATGACTTTGGGTATGCCCATGTGAGTAGAAACTCACCAGTTGCTATGCAAGAGCAGAAGGAAATCTTTTTTCTTCCTACAATTCAGGTTTCGAATTTATTGTACATGGAGATACATATTAGTTTGACCGATCAAGGTAAACCAATGCAAAACAGTGTATTGAGTTTTTTGTAGTTTGTTTAGTGTATTAATTTAGACAAGCCTTTTCCTTGTTGCAGATCCACGCAGCGCCATGGACTGTGACAATGCATGGAGTCAAGCAACTATTTCATGTGGATCAACTGTTAATTTTTATGCCAACCCTGCTACCATATACTTTGTGGTCACTCTAACTTCTTTTGGCTCAAGCTGTAAACCAGTCAATAGTAGTGACTGGGTGAGAAAATTACAAAAGCAAAAAGGTGATCTTTCTCATCTGGACATTGAGTTGGACTTTGGTGGTGGGAAGTACTTTGCTATGCTGAGATTGTCTCGTGGGCACAGAGGCACATTAAAGGTACTTGTCCTGCAACTTTAATTACTACAAATTTCAAGTTGAATTTCGTAAAGCTATTGTGCTTGTTTTTAGGCTGGTATCTTCACATCATATGCATTACAAAACGATACAAGTGCACCATTGTTCTGCTTTTCTGCCAACCAGAAGCCTTTATCCAGGTATCATATGATCAATGGCATAATTATTTATGCATTGGCTATTGGTACAAATTTTGTCCGTAATAAGAGGATATGTTTTGCAGGGTTGACATAGAAAGATTTGGTACAGGTGTTCCTCTGGAGTTGGGAACATATTTGCCTCCTAATTCCAGCGCTTCATGGTTCTTGAAGTAAATATCATTTCTCTCTGTGTTTTATTACTACATTCTTCCTTGAATGAATGTTTGGTATTTTCAGTAAAGATGCAATATCTGGTGGTGAGATAATAGTCTGCATGTATGTGCTTATGCAGTATGATTCAGCAATTAATTATAGAATTTCTGATTACAGAGGAATTAGCTTTACATTTTACAGTTTTCACTTTAGAAGTCAGTTTAGTTTAAAAAACTTAAGATGCAAAAGAAATGGTTCAACAGAAAGATGACAGGAAAGATTCAGCACAAAATCACAAAGATGCTTGAATTTGGTACATGTTAAACCTCCTTAAGTAATTCATGCACAAACTTCTCAAATTTACATGCAAGTATTGAAGTTCTCTCCTCAAAGTTAATGTTATAAAATGAATACTCCTTACCATCATAAACATTGGACTTTAAAAAATGTACTGGTTCCTTTCTCTTTTTTTTTAGGGGTTTGGAGGCGGGGGTGTGGAGTGGAGAGAAAGGTCAGTTCTCTTAAAATGAAGAAATGGTAGAGCAAGTATTCCTAAAAGTTGGTCCATAATAATTTTAGCTGGCATCATCGATTATTAAAATGGGATGTCTTACTATAAGTTTGCATTTTATTCTGGTAGCAAATGGATTCTTATTTAATTTGTTATAGTTTTCTAAGTTTTTCCTGGGAGATGTGACATAAAATAAAATGTGTGCTTATGTGTTTAAACTTTTTCTAGTAAAACTGATTAACCTGAAGTTGTGATTGATGTTATAATGAATATTGTTTGTTGAGAAAATTAAACTTTGGTATGCGAAATCTTGGGTTAATAAATTCAAAAAGTGCAGACGAAGTCAATATGTAAGGAGTTACTGTTAAAATTTTGTATAATTGTGTGTGGAGCTTCTGTGTCATATATTTTTTCTGATGTTAGATGCCACAAATTGCGCTTTACATTGTTGGAGGAGAAAGCACTGGAGGCACAGTTGGACTTGGATGGCTTATCAGGCCTAACAGAGATAGACCTTGAAGCTGAAGAATTGTTTGGATCCAAAGATATTATGAGACTGGGGGTGTCTTTGAAGCCATCAGTCATCAAAGAGGTCTCATCTCAGATAGTAGCTATGAGTCCACGGTATGTTGTATGCAATGAATCAGAAGATGTGATTGCCATCAGGCAATGCTATATGGAGGTCTGCTCTTAACTGTCACAAATTTAGTCACAATGGTGTGTTATTTCAAGTTCTGAGTTGTTCTCTGACTCTTTTCTTCTTCTTCTTCTTTCTTAAAAGGATATGGAGGAGTTGATTGCTATCAACAGCAAACAGAGGATAGCTTTAAGGCTAAAGACAGTAATAAGAAAGAAGAAAGAAACCAATGTAGTTGAAAATCTTCTCAGAAAGCATACAAAATCTCAAAATGATTCATCATTTTTTGTTCAATTCCGTCCAAATGAGACTGAACTTGGTTGGTCCGGGCCTGTATGTGTGGCTTCATTGGGACGATTTTTCCTTAAATTCCAAAAATCCTTGGGTTTTCCTGAAAGTCAGTCAGATAAAATGTTCTACAAAGACAATTTAGTTGAATTTGCATCAGTTCATGTGGTGGAAGAAGGGTCTACCATCATTTTGCACTTTCACAGACCACCAGCTACAAATCTCCCCTATAGAATAGAGAACTGTTTACATGATGCTCCTGTTACTTACTATCAAAAGGTTGATGTGTAGTTCTCCCATTTTATCATGTGTAGTGCAGTCCGTATAATTATCTTCTTACATATGTTTTTATATTTCTCAAGTATCGTCAATAATTTTCAGGGTTCATTAGAGTCAGAAACTTTGGGAGCTGGAGTTAGTGTTAACTATGTCTGGGATGACCTGACTCTTCCACATAAGCTAGTTGTCCAACTTGATGGTAATTTTTATGGTCTTGATGCTTTTTAGTCTGTAGTTAAATTTAGAATATGACTCATCACACCTTTGTCTGAATTTCTATGCTTCGCTTTTTGACTTCCATTTGTTTAGTGGAACTCCTGGGAAATGTACTTTTTCAATTGTTACTGGAAAGACATGAATGATGCAAAGATATTTCTGGTTTTAACACATCATAAGAAAATTTATGTTGTATCAGTCCAATTGAATAGGCGCCTGAACTCTGTTGCAGTGGTTCGATATAAAAAAATACTCTGTTACAAGTACATGTGTTTGATAGTTGGATTGTTCATGTTTCAGATGATTCACCATGGGAGGTCAAGTTAATGCAACGGAATATTAAAGTTTTGCTCTTAAATTTTATCACTTGGCTAATATTTTTGAGTTTAAGTTTGGTTTGGGTTATAGTAAGGAGAAACTCTCTATCCTCTGGTTCATTTCTTGTGGGACATCTCTTCTGAATATAGCAGTCAGACAATGTGAAAGAAAAATAAATGTGGAGGGAAATTTTTTTAATATGGATCTCAATGGTTCATGATCATTGATATTTGCAAAACTGATACTTTTACTAATTTCACTTGAGAATGGGAAGAGTTAGCTGTGTATATGTTTAGACTATATAATGTTGGTGGAGGAAAGAAACTAGTTGATATCTTTTATAAAGCAGAAGCTTCTCTGTCCAAGTTCTTTTAGTGCAATTCAAATAATATAGGTGTGCCCTTATGTGGTTCTCCTCTGGCAGATGTGCATCTGTTGCGTGAAATCAACTTAGATAAGGTGCGGTCATGGAAACCATTTTATCAAAACAAACAAACTAGAGGTCTTGGGTTTCATGTACCCCTGGCTAAGAAGCCTGAAGATCAGAAACGTACTACTTTCAGTCGATTAATCGGCTCGCAGACTGTAAAGGTGGGTTTTGAAGTATATGCAGAAGGCGTCACGCGAGTTTTGAGGATATGTGAGTTCTCTGATAGTCATAAGGTGAATATGGTATCTGGCTCCAGTAGAAAGATGCGGCTGAGAATCTCTTATCTCTCTGTTCACTTGCTAGAACATGCCAAGCAGGTCAATTTTCATAAGTGAATTTATTATTCCAACATGTGTGTCTGACTATCAGCTCACTTTTAGTTTTTCTTCATTCTTTTGAAATGCATCTATCCATTTAACCAAGTATTATGCTTTTCTGCAGCCAAATTTGTTTTAAGCCCGTTACTCTGGTATTTGTAGTTATGATCATCTGTGATGCATTTCATGCAACATGAAGTCTAACTGAAAATGTTCTTTCCTTAATGCTCAAGTTCATTTACGACTTTATAGTGTGTTTTAATTTTGCCCTATCCATAATAGCTCGTCCCCGCGGGGCAACCCCCCCAACCCCCGTCATTGCCAAACCCCATGTAAAATGGAATATGAAAAGAAAAAGGGAATATTGATGATTACAATCGTAATTGTAACTGAAGTGGAGCCATAACATAGTGTCCTGTCTTCTTTTTCTGTTATCCAGTTCCTATTGGTTTCTTAAGTTTTTCACTGTTTGATGTGATGGAAAGTAATTGATTTGCAGTCAGTAACTTAAGCTGAACATAGGAATTACCACCTTTATGCTTGATATAGGCAGTCATATGATGGGAAATATTAAGAAGGATTTTAATGAAGAATAGTTTTATCTGGAGGATAATACGTTCATTTTTTGGTTTTTTGCTCTTTTTCTCGTGTGGACAGTTGAACCTCATTTATGCATGTTAATTTTGAGATGAATGAAGGAAGAAAAGTGAAATAAAAAGGGTTGAAACCAAGTTGATAATATTCTTGGAAACTTGGAGAAAGGTTTGAATGATCATGTTTAACTAGAATTTTAGTTAGGTGATTGTCAATCATATACTTTGTGAAAAGGTGAGTAACCTCTTCATGTGTATATGTACTTTATTTCATAAATAAATATCAGGCAAAATATCCGTCAAAACATTGTCGTGTTTGACCCTAAAGTTTTGCATGATGGGGGCAAATGAAGAATTAGCAGCTAAGGAAAGATAAAATATGACATTTGATTGTTGTATCCTGAGTTCTTTCAATGAAGCTTAGGATTTTGGAAAGAAGAATAGACTAACAAAGATCATTCCTCTTTCCAAAAACAAGGATGATCTCTGATTTTCCAGCTTCTCCCTTGGCTTTTAGAAATATTTACCCATTTTTTACTCTGCATTCTTAAATGCCTTTTCGTCAGGGTTGATAAAGCCTTCTGGTATAGAATATATGTAGCATTCATCAATCACCCTTTCCAAAAATGGAACTGGACGATGAGTTTTGATTGTGGGACTTAATTTATTGCTGCCTGGATTTTCTGTATGCTTTCAAATTTTCAAGTATTTTTTTCATAAACTTACATTTGTTTGAATTTTAATTTGCTTAAGGAGGTAGATCCTGGTGAGCCATCCATTTATACACCAATAATTATTACAAAGCTTGAAAGAATTAACTGGGATGGTATGTTCACCGACCGACATAAATATAACCAAATCAGAGTACAGGTACATGCATTTGCCGTAATTACTACTATTGATCTCTCCTTCGCTTCCACAGTTCATTCTTATAAGAACTGAAAAATGTTGATGTGATACATCTCAATCTAGTAAGCCATACTTGCTAAAGTATTATGTCATTTAATAAATGCAGTCGTTGAGCGTGGATGAGAAGTGGCCTGGAGCTCCTTTTGCAGCAATGCTTCGTAGGCACCTATCAGAAAAGTCTGATGCAAATGATTACATTCTCCATGTAGCAGTTGTTTTACTTCCAAGTAGTTCTGGTGTTAGACAAGTGAAATACCTTTCCATTGTTCTACAGGTAACTTAAATAAAGTACAAATGGAGTTTCGGTTATGCTCTATCTATTTTCTATAACTAACGCTCAGTCATCAATGATATATTTGAGCAAATAATGCTATTCTTTTCATAAAGCTGTTTGTCAAACTCTGTCATCTTTGCAGCCTCTTGACTTGAACCTTGATGAGGAGACACTAATGAAAATTGTTCCGTTTTGGAGAAGTTCTCTCAGTGATTCTACTACTCCCCGCCAACAATACTACTTTGATCATTTTGAGATTCACCCAATAAAGGTTTGAGATCCTACTTGGTTAATTTCAGAATTTCCGAACCTCCCTCTACCTCTTTCCTTCTCCCCAACCTATGGGTATTTAGTGTTGATGATAGTACATAACTTATTGTGCTTCTTTGTAATGTTAAAGATTGTGGCAAGCTTCCTTCCTGGGGACTTGCATTACAGATATAGTTCAACCCAGGAGACCCTGAGGTCTTTACTCCACAGTGTGATTAAGGTTTGAGAGGGATTGAATAAATAATTATTTTTCATTTCTTTTCTCTAGTATGAAAATTGGTATTTATCTTAATATGTTGTCATCTCCATGTGAATTTTCTCCCTCTCCTCATAGATACCGGCCATCCAGAGAAAGACCATTGAGCTCAATGGGGTCCTTGTAACACATGCTTTGATAACATTGCGTGAATTGACTATAAAATGCGCACAGCATTATTCCTGGTACAATGTTGAAGTTTGGTTTGTGTGTTCCCTTTTTCTATTTTAATATCTTAGTATCCCTAAATTTTATTTAAGTGTTGTAGGTATGCAATGAGAGCAATCTATATTGCGAAGGGAAGTCCATTGCTTCCTCCAGCTTTTGCTTCTATATTTGATGATCTAGCTTCGTCATCACTTGATGTCTTTTTTGATCCTTCAAATGGCTTGCTCAATCTTCCTGGTGTGACGTTAGGTATCCTTTTTCTCTCTCTCAGTATCTTGCGAAGAAAACAATGGGGATGTATTTAGAATTATTGCTTGATGTTCTTTTGTAGCCATACTGGTCATCTATAACAATGTATAGGATGTATTGAGCTCTTGATGGAATCTTCATGAGTGAACTTATCCTTTTGGATTTTGTTTTTCTATCTTTCGGTAATTTGCATGATTGTTTAACTGCCCAGTATTTTTTGATGTTTATGGCAGAAAAAGAATTTGACTGTAGTCACTTGAGTCTCTATTTCAACTGTTTAAATGGTTTTACAGCAATGTGTTTCTACGCTGATTTGTAAGTCCATGAACTAGGCACACTCAAGCTCATTAGTAAATTCATTGATAAGAAAGGTTTTTCTGGAACAAAGCGCTACTTTGGTGATCTGGGAAAAACGGTAGGTCTTTTTCCTTCTAAATCCAAAGACTTGTTGAAGGTTTTTTGATTTGCACAAAATTTCAATACATGTTTCATTTGCAGTTGAAAACAGCAGGGTCCAATATTCTATTTGCTGCAGTGACTGAAATATCAGACTCTGTTCTTAAGGGAGCGGAAGCGAGTGGTTTCAATGGAATGGTCAGATTCATTTGCATCTTATTTGTTTTCAGATGTTAATTATGGATCTATGAGTTGTGACTGTTTGGAGTACATAACTTTGTTAGGTGACTGGTTTTCACCAAGGAATTCTTAAATTAGCAATGGAGCCATCAGTTCTTGGCAGTGCTTTCATGGAAGGTGGCCCAGATCGGAAAATCAAGCTCGATAGAAGTCCTGGGGTTGATGAGGTAAGTCGAGCAAAGTTATCCTTTCCTTAGAGTGTGTAGTGGGGGTGATGGTGCTTATACTCCTCCCATTCTGATGAAATTCAGAAGTAAATGAGTATACTTCTTTTACAATGTGTTACAACAATTGTATGGGAGCAAAAATGTGCTTTCGTATAAGAAAAACTGGAAATTGGATCACAAGCAGAAAGAACATCCACTGATAGTTCAAATTATTTCTTCCTCCCCAAGACAAATAGTAGTGTTGTATTTGTCTTCATTTAATTTCTGATTGTTGAAAGTTCTATAATTTTACAAAATGTCTTTTTTTGAATGATGCAGCTATACATCGAGGGTTACCTGCAAGCAATGTTGGATACAATGTACAAACAAGAATATCTTAGGGTGAGAGTCATTGATAACCAGGTAACATCTTATTGATAATCTTATCACATGCCTGTATTCTATATATCAATTTCAATCATTGGATTAGTACACTAAAGATAAAATGTCAACTGCTGAATAAAGTACCTCTATTTATGACCGCCTGGATATCAGAGAAATTTCTGCACACAACTGTTTCCATTATATATGTTTCCTCTGGGTCCATGCTGTGCTAAAGGACCAAATTATATTTGAAATGTTGATTTTCCTGCAGGTTGTTCTAAAAAATCTTCCTCCTAGCAGTTCTCTTATCAATGAAATTATGGACAACGTGAAGGGATTTCTTGCAAGCAAGGCATTGTTGAAGGGTGAGTCTTCAACAGCTCATTCCCTTCGATTCATACGAGGAGAAAGGGTAAGCATGTTTTCTGTTTATTTCTCCTTGATATCCATTCTTCCATAGCATATTATGAAATAAGCCATCAATGAGCAATTTTTGTTACAGGAATGGAGAATTGGACCTACTATACTGACCTTATGCGAGCACCTGTTTGTGAGTTTTATGATCCGTATGCTTCGAAAGCAGTCAGGAAAGGTTATGAGTAGAATCAAGTGGAGGGGGAAATTGAAAGCAGATGAAGAAAAAGCCATTGTTACGGCGGGCAGCTCTGATGAGGAACAGAAGGTGAAGCTTGTGTGGAGATGGGGGGTTGGGAAGTTTGTGTTGTCGGGCATAATTGCATATATTGATGGGCGATTATGCCGGAACATTCCAAACCCTTTAGCTAGAAGAATTGTTAGTGGTTTCTTGTTAAGTTTTCTGGATCAAAGTGATGATGAGAAAAAGTAGAGTAATATAAAATTTTCTTTGATCTGGACTTGATTGTGCGTTAATGCATATTTTTTGATAATAAAGAAGCAACTTATTTTTTAATCTTTACGTAAATTGAAAATTTATTATTGATGCTGGGAGTTGGGTTGGGTGGGTTTGAATTTGATGGTAAAGGTTGGCCCTACGGATTTGAACTTGTAAGCCCACTGATTCTATTTGGGTTAGGCATTCTTTGAGGAGTTGGGTTGGTGAGTCAGAAATTATAGTTCCACGTGATTCTTGTACTGTTCTGTGTATCCATCAGGAATTAAAAATTTTATTTCTATGTGCACTTCCAATAGGTAACTCTAATAGTCAAGGAAATATGAATGGGGGAAAATATGAGAGATCAACTTAAATTTTGGTTACTAACTTTGATGGGGGTAGAATTTGTGTGTAATTGGATTGGGTTGGGATACGAATGGATCCACCCGTTAGGTTCAGTAGATATATTTTGGAGATCGTTGAGTCGAGTCCTGTAATTACTAACAAATGTCAGGTTAGTTGAGGGGTCATTAGCTATAGTACTCTGACTCTCAAGTTAGTAACAAATTGACTAGAAAATTGAGCAGCAGAGTGAGGGCTTTTAGTATAGAACGACATACCTAGTAAGAGGTTAGTAATAGGGTATTTATAGCCTTCTCCAAGTGATTGATATGTCCAAAATGTCCTTGGTATTTAGAAAGGGCTCTTGTCCTTACATGGGAAGCATTATATCTTCTTCCATTTCTGTACTATTTTAGGTGGCATCATCTCTAGCTTTCATGAATAGAATAGTACACAAAGGGGGCACTTCTCCTATCTAGCGTGGTAGGATAGGCGATATTGGGGCGGCATGTGCCATTAATGTCGAGGCATGCCATCTGTTAGAGCATCAAATGCGGTAGAGAAGAGAAGGGATTCTGTAGTGATTTGACTTTTTTGATCGACAAAAGGGATCAACCTTTGAGCTACATGTGTTAGACAAGAGAGGGTTCCCTATTTCTAACTCTCGTTGGAATTGTTAGCTACATGTGTTCAACTACTGGTGTTTGGTTAGATGATACTGATGCTGCCTGGTGTGTTGACGCGATAAGGAGAGTGAGGTCAATGAGGTTGACAACACAACATGGTTTCCAATGTGAAATAGACTTGGCTATATATACTTCACATTCGATAGCCATTGGGTTGGGCTTCTTGGGCCATCTCATATCAAACTTATTATTAATTATAGATTTGACATTAGTAGCTTGAGCTTTTCTGGGACTCATGATTTTAGTTTATTGTTATATATTCACTTTTTAATTGTTGATATTAAGATGATTTAATCTTCACCCTAAAATTATCATAAATTAAACAAATTCATAGTTCTCTTGGGTACCACTTCCACCCATAATTAAATTAATATATATATATATATATATATATATAGATAGAACTAAAATTTAAACCATACTCTTTAATAATTTAAGAGTTAGTTACCACTTCAAATTTCTTTTAAAAATTTAATTTTATCACCTTAAATAATATAATTTTAATAATCTTTAGTTACATATTTAGTAATGTTAAAATAGTAAAAATGTCTAAATAATTTAATTAAATTATTTATTAATTGAAATGTTAAAGAATTAAAAAATAAAAAAACTAAAATTAATATTTGATATTAGATAATGTTAAATAGTAAGCATATGAAAAATAGTTTAAATAATAACACTACATATTTAATAATATTAAAATAATAGATACATTTTAAAATGATTAAATTAAATTAAATCAAATTAATATTTAATAAAAATAAAATAAAATAAAAAAGGAAGTGTTAAAAAAATGGTGGGCCATGACAGTTGCATAGCAGGGCTGCATCTGCCTTGGGAACGTAGCAGTCACGGCAGTTCCGCCTTGGCAAGGCAAGGTTGCCTCTGCCATGGTGAGGCGCCGGCCATGGGTGGGGTTGAGGATGCAAGGTAAATTTTGTGTGTACATATACAAATATTTAAAAATTTTTATTAGCCTTTGAATTTGAAAAATAGGAATAAAATTGTTATTTTACAAATTTCATCAATTTTAATGATGGAATGTTGCTATCAGGGGATATTCGTAATTTATTCATGATTATGATTTTTTTTAGACAAGTCAAATCTTACGAAGTGTAAGTAATTAATCCTTAATTTATTAAATGGTATGATTTAATTTTTATTTTTATTAATTTAATTATGGGTGAAGGTAGTTCTTAAGAGAATTGTGATTTTTTAATTTATGGCAGCTGTACGGTGGAAATTAATTTTTTTAAATATGATCCTTTAAAAAGTGAATACTTGCCAATAAATTAAAATGAGGAATTCATAACTGTAGAAAGCCTCCTGGTAGTTTTTAGGAGATGGGAATGGGTTGAATGGAATGAATTTATTGATGCACACTCACTGAGGATAACTTCTAGAAGTGAGAAAAGAAACCTATGTTGGATCAAATACGCTGACATTATATACGTATATATATGATACTTTAAAAAATTTGAAAAAAAAAAAAAAGATTGGAAAGAGCAATCAGCGTTGCAAGTTCTTTGAGTGTGATTATTGGTTATTGTGAAATGTTAAATTTAAATTATAATTATTATTTAAAGGATGATAGTTACCATAATTTTGTCAAATGTCAATTTGAAAGTCCATATACGAACGTGTGTGTATAAATAAATAAATAAATAAATAATCATTAGCGAAGATGTACGTGCTCACATAAGCGCCTGTACTGCATCTAAAAAGCAAATGCTCTTGCCTTAAGGAGGCGCACGCCTTTATTGTGAAGTAGAGGCCCGACCTTTGTTCATTAATCATCTTAGAGGAATTTCACTTGTCTGAATGAGTCATCCAAAGAGCCATCTTTACGGGGCCGTTGGATTTAATCTCCAAAGTCCAAACCGGACGCCAGCCCACTGTTTATTAAAACCACAACTGCTATTTATCAGCGGATCTAATGATTAATGCCTCTGGTCCCTTAGCTTTATTTCTATTTGGAAAACTACGTTAACTGATAGAATGATAGAGTGAGTGAGATTGTTTTTTTATCTTATGTCGATTTTCACAAGACTCGTTCGACCCATTAATATAAAAAATTGACTCATTATTTGATCCATTAGTATAAATCATACTGATACACACACACACGCACACTACATGGTGTTAGAAGTTCTAATTTACTTAGACTTAGAGCGCATGTATAAAAATAATTTTATTAGATAAAATTCAAAAAAACAGTGTATTCGATCTGTTTAATATCCATTTATTTCCCTACTCATGGCATTTGGTTCTTTTAAAAATGAGGGAATAGAATGTGCAATCCAGTATTTGGAAATTACTGTAAATAATCTATCTCACCTACTCATATCCAGAGATAAAAAAAAAAAAAAAGAAGAGTTATGAATCATTAACTTTTAGGCTTGTTTACTTAGTAATATAAGATGATATTTTTATATTTTTTAAATTATATTTACTTTATGAGATAAAATAAATGATAAATATAAATAATTGTATTGATTGATTATTTAATTAAATAAATGATAATACTGATATGAATGATTAAATAATTAAAATACCCTTTAAAAAAAAGGATAAATAGAATAGGCATTTATTGTTTAGTTGAAAGTATAGCATTTAGACAGACCAAATCCACAACCCAATAAATTTTACCTTGTACTTAGCTATGTTTATAAATATAATAATTTATAAAGTGTGTATTGTAAAAAATACTATATAAATAAGTCATGTTTTTATTGCTATCATATTTAGTTTCTACCATTCATGTCTGCCTCCACATTCATCTCGCCAGCCCCATCACTTTAGGAGCAATTTCTGAAATGCTCTTTTACCGTTCTCTCTCCTCCCGTTTATTCTTCAATCTGTTGTGTCGCCCCCTTTCTTCTTCATTTCTTTTTACTTCTTTTTTCTGTTTCTTTACCTCTTCTCTTCTCTTCTCTTCTCTTCTCTTCTCGTTCAATATTCTTTCCCTCTTATTTTCCTCCTTTCTCAGCACCGCCATCCGCCCCTTCTCCTTTCTCCAGCTACCACCCACTCCATTTTTTTATGACTTATTTCTTTTATCGCTTTGCTCTCCTCTTTCACACCATAGAAAATCTACAATGATTCTTCTCTCTCAGACAATACGAAAGTTGGAATTATTTTTCGGGACGCGTTGGGGAGGTCAAAGGGGTTGTCTTTCTCATTTCTGCTAAAAATTGCGTAGTTTTTAGAATAGATATTCATTTGATTTTGGGGTTCTGTGGAGGATATTTTTTTAATTACCTCCAAAATCAAGGGGCAATACTGACATTCTACCTCATCATCCAACTCTAGGCATTCTGGTGATAAGTCCATGAGTTGTCTTCGGTGGAATGCAGGGGAGTAAACAAGTCCAGTAGAATTCGAATATATCAAATTGAAGCTCAAACTCGACTTTTTAAATAAATAAAAATTTGGGGGAGCCTTATTAAGTTCGGCTCGATAAGATTTATCATAAGTTAGTTGAAAAACTTGATTCATATAAACTCAGATGAATTCGAACTTGTACAATTTTGAATTAATTTAAGCTCAAAATAAAATATATAATTATAAGTTTTTTTAAAAAATTTATTCTTTTTTTAAAAATAATAAATTATTATTATTATTATTATGAATTTTATTATATATAATTATATATACAAAATAAAAAAAAATTTATTTAGGCTTGTGAGCTTCTTAAACTCAATATTATTAAGTTCGGCATGATCTATTTAAATGACGAATTCGAATTGTTTTCAAATCATTTTATTTTATTTACACATACGGTGTGAGGGTTACTCTGATTTTATCCCACTACAGTAACTATTGGTCTAGAAATTCAGGACTGATGTATTGCAAAATAAATGTGTGGCCCTTACATGATAATGTTCAATATTGTATTTTATAATGTTTTTTTTATTCATACATGCACACATTTACCTAAAATTTATTAAAATTTTTAGACTCCAAATCCTACAAATTAAGACGTGAACTTTGATGATATTATCTTATTCTAGTTCAAAGATTTACTAAGTAAGTGAGCATTTATCCAATTATATGGTATGAAATTCTACTTCCAACCCCCCCATAATCCTGCCCCAAAGGAGACAAAGGGTTGTGGGGAGTGAAATTGCGGTTTCAATGTCTTCAAAAAAAAAAATATCATGTCACTTATTTGAGTATATACTCAATATGATTGTAAATTATTTAGTTAAAAATATAATAATATTATAAAGTGAAATATCATGCCACATATTTAAGATTATACTTTTTAAGTCCATTGTGAACTGTTGAATTAAAATATAATAATATTATAAAGTAAAGTATCAAAATATATAATGGTTCATTATCAAAACAAAATAAAATTAAATAGGTTCAGAATGAACCAAATCTACGTCAAACTCAATGAAAATTTTGATAGAACCAAGCTCACGTGCGAAAATACGTATGTGTAAAGAAAGAGGAGCAGGACTTTGCTAGATTGCAGATTCTCTTTTAATTCTCTCTCTTTCCTCCCCCTCCAAATAGTATATTCAAATTCCATTGCTGTTCTGTTCTGTTTTATGCGATTTTCAGGCCCACTAAAAGCCATAACCCGCACTTGGGAAGAGGAAACCACTAACCAATTTAGTATAAACCCGCGGGACCAAATGTCAGTTTCAAATTACAGCCAACAGGCCCACAGAAACTCTCACCGGTTATAAAAAAACTAAGTGCAGATACATGATTTTCCGCACCTCTACATTTATCTACTGCATTTTACTTGAAATATCATTCTTGCAAGAAATTCTTATGGCTTTTATCATCTCCAAAAACCAGCCATCTTCCTCAGATCATGAGGCAGGGCAGATGAACTTCAGCAACAAAGATGGGAGCGAACCATTAGGCTCGGTCTCCAGCCAGCTCTTTCTGAAATCATCCCCCCAAAGTCTCGACAAAGATGTCATCCTCCGGAGGCTTCGCAATCACAAGACGATGAACAAGGTTAAGAATACTTTCCAGGCTGTCCTAGCACCACAGCTTGCTAATACTGAGGAACTTTATGAAGAGAAATGGCTGCAACAAGGTGACATTTTCACCGCCCCATGAATGGTTGCAGCCGGCCACGGGTGCCTGCCACCGCCACAGCGGTGGAGGTGACAGGGAATTGGGGTGCCTCTTCTTGATGTGGAAGCAAAGTGGCAGACGAAAGATTATGGGGTTTGAGTCCAAGGGTGGGAGTTATCAGATGAGCAGAGGGAAATTCCAATGATGTCCAAGCATTTCTTTATGCGTTATAAACTTGTATTATTGATTGTTGCCTAATGATCATTAAATAATTAGTAACATACATGAGCTGTGTTCTCTGAATCCACTTAAGTGATCTTAATATCAGAAGTCACCTTTGAGTTGATATTATATTCATGGGAGCTTAATTGGGTTTCTCATTTTTGCATTTTTTGAAAACAAAGAAATTTGAGAATACCAGGCCTAACGATTAGGAGGACATGCACATAAGGCCAGAACTCAAGTTCGGTTCAGGATTCAGACAGAAGTCCATCCATTCATCCTTGTTGAGTTTACAATAAAACCAACTAGATGAATATTTATTAGAAGACGTGGTCCACTCCTACGAGCATCCAAACTAAAAGTCCTTTCTCCATATCAGAGGTGTAACACCAACTTATGTTGTAAGAGCAAAACATTTCCACGCAAATCAGGGCACTTATCTACAAATATCTAACCCTAGTGATGATTCTCTTCTCAATCTTGGTGACCAGGTATTTTTGGGCTGTAAATTCAACATTTGGGATGGCAATTGGTCAAATTTGTCAAAATGGAGGATCCAACCCATCAAAAACTTTAAGGAGTCGAGACCCAACCAAACCTAAACCCAAACCCAAGACCTGACAGGTTGAATCCTTTAAAATTGTTTTGTAATATTAAAAATATTAAAAAATATACGTTTAATAATATATCTTACAATACTGTAGCAAGTGGGATTCAAATTCGGATGCGAAAATTAAAAATCCAAGATCAAATTCTGATGCAAAAATAAAAAATCCAAGACCCTTTCCGAGGAGGAGGGGGGGGGGGGG
>JACGDI010002003.1:162651-203247 GCA_014898725.1 Jacaranda copaia
AGCCGAAACCTGGAACATAGCCATTCCTAGGAGGAATCATGGTGGACAAGACGGCCTCAAACGATTTTGCTATAGTATCACCTTCCCAACTATCAGGAGATTAGGGTTTTCAGATGCTTCTGTAAATATTCTCTGTAACTAATTATTGATTGTCAATGTAAATTTGTTAGTTAGTTATCCTCCAAATAGTTTGTCTGCAGTAGCTTTCTCCTTGTTATAAATATGTACATGTTGATTGCCCTGAAGCAATACCAAGTTATCACTTTTCCATCAAGTTTACTCTATGCATGCTGCTGTTCGTAATATGGTATCAGATGTTGCTTTCAATTCATAGGCGCCATTTCCTTCCATGCACAACCCTCCGTCATCTTCCCCAACTATAAATTTTCCTTTCTTTTTCCAGATTGCTCTCTTCCTCTCCATCTTGTCTCCTTCCCTTTCCCTTTGGAAACTGCTTGATCCTTTGCCGCCACATCTAACTCTCCGTCCTCCATCGATGATCTTTCCAGTCCATACTTCCTTCACCATTCAGATAACCCTGGCCTGAATCTAGTCTCACAACCACTTACTGGAGAGAATTACTCTTCCTGGAGTCGCGCGATGCTTATTGCGCTGTTAGTTAAAAACAAATTAGGCTTCATAGATGGATCAATCTCAAAGCCATCTGCAGAAGATGTTGCTCTCTTCAGCCACTAGATGCGTAACAACAATATAGTCATATCGTGGATCTTGAATTCCGTCTCGCAAGAAATCTCGACCAGCGTAATCTACTCAGAATTTGCCACTGAAATCTAAAATGACTTGCGTGAACGGTTTCAATAGTGTAATCACCCTCTGATCTTCCAACTTTGGCGAGAACTCATCACTCTTAATCAAGGAACTACCTCTGTCAGTGTATACTTCACCAAGTTAAAAGCTTTATGGGAAGAGCTAAGCAATTACCAACCAGCTTGCTCATGTGGACAGTATAGCTGTGGTGGAGTCAAAAAAATCTATGAGTATTACCAGAAGGAGTACATCATGACCTTTCTAATAGGGTTGAATGATTTATTTGCACAGATTCGCGGTCAAATTCTCCTCCTTGATCCGATGCCATCTATGAGTAAGATTTTCTCACTCGTCACTCAGGAATAATATTAGCGCACAATCAACATTCCTACCATTGTCGACAACACCAATTCCATGGCTTTTGCTCTCAAAATTGCCAACAGGAAGACTCCGATCAAGTTCAGTGACGAAAACCCTAACAACACTCAAAACTCCACCAGATACGGAGGACCACAGTGAGAAAGGCCATTTGCACGCATTGCAATTGTTTTGGCCACATATTTGAAACATGTTATAAAATTCATGGCCATCTTTTGGGGTTCAAATTCAGGTCACGCACATTACAACATCCTACACAGCATAACAAAAGATAACCACAAGTTTCTACTCAAAGTCACCAACTTAATCAAGTTACTGATCAGTCTCCAAATAGCCGCACCAACAACTTCTTGAACACTTTGAACTCAGATCAGTATAATCAACTATTGTTTCTCCTGTCCAACCACCTCATTGCATCCAGCCAAACTCAAGAGCAGAAGGCTCCCCTAACCTCTCTTTTTGTAGGTACATATTCATCTATATTTACTGCCATGTCTAATTTCAACTCTTCTAACTCCTGGATCATGGACTCCAGTGCATTGAGTCATGTTTGTTCCAATATCAAACTTTTCTCTCATATACAACCTATACAACACTGTACAGTATCCCTCCCAAGTGGCACAACCGTCCCTGTCCATTTCAAAGGCACCTAAACCCTAAACTCACTCTCAATAATGTGCTGTATATCCTAAACTTCAATTTTCAACTTATCTCTATTAGTTCCCTTATCAAACATACTAATCTCACTGTCATTTTTTTCACGATCATTTTACTATCCAGGATAGCCAGACCAAGAGAATGATTGGTAGGGGTAGTAAAGTCGATGATCTCTATATTCTAGACATAAGTGTAAGTCGTTCAAGCACTTTGCATCATACTCTTGTAAGTCACATGAATAAAACTTCAGCTTATACTTGGCATAATCGCTTTGGTTACCTCTCATTCTAGCAATTTACAATTCTAAAAGAACAACTAAAGTGTGAATTCTCTATACCTTCCACTCTGTGTGACATATGTCCCTTTGCCAAACAAAAATGCTTCCCATTTCCTACATATAATCACACTTCCAAACACCCATTCGACCTCATACATATAGACATATAGGGCCCTTTCCACAAATAATCCCATATTGGATACAAATACTTCATAACCATTGTAGACGATTGTATAAGGTTTACATGGTTATTTTTACTCTAAAACCAATTTGATGTCTCTACCATCCTTTCTCGGTTCCATTGGCTTATCCTCACTCAATTCAACACCCCAATCAAACAAATAAGATTCGATAATGCCAAAGAATTCAAACTCCATGACTTCTTCAATACTCGCGGCATCATCCATCAACTAGCTTGTGTAGAAACTCCTCAGTAAAACTCCATTGTAGAACATAAACATTAGCACTTACTTAATGTGGCGAGAGCCCTATATTTTTAATCTAGAGTCCCCTTGAGTTTTTGGAATGAGTTTGTTCTCACAGTTGTTTTGCTCATCAACTGCACACCCTTAAAACACCTCCAAAACAAATCGCCATTCCAACTCTTATATAATTCTTCAATTGATTACTCTATCCTTTGTGTATTTGCTTCATTAGGTTATGCTTCCACCTTTTAATCCTATAAAATAAAATTTCAGCCCTGTGCCACTCTTTGCATGTTCATTTGCTATCCTAATGGCACCAAAGGTTATAAACTATATGATCTTTCAACAAAATAAATCTTCATCTCCAGAAACATCATCTTCCACGAACACATCTTTCCATTTCGCTACATAAGCTTATCGAACTCTATTCTTGATCCCTTTCTTGACCTTGTTCTGCCTATACCATGTCATGACACCATCTCTAGTAATTGCCTCACAGCTCTTACTCAACCTACCACCGAACCTATTGTCGAGCCATCTCAAACTTAAAGAAAGTCCACCTGCGTCACTAAACCACCTTCATACCTAAGAGATTATCACTGCATTCTTTTTCACTCAAAATAAAAGTCTAGCCATGCCGCATTTCCCATATCTTTAGTATATATCCTATGATCAACTCTCTCCGTCTTACAAAAAATTCCATCTAAATGTATCCTCCCATTCTGAGCCTCAAAACTATCAGCAACCAAATAATATATACCAGAATGGAGAGTAGCAATGTAATGTAAACTTGATGCATTAGAATCCAATAAAACTTGGTCAGTCATTCCTCTCCCTTCACAAAAATATATAATAGGCTGTAGATGGGTCTTTAAATTGAAAATTAAATCTGATAGCATAATAGATAGACACAAGGCACGCTTAGTAGCTGAAGGTTACACATAATAAGTTGGCGTTGACTTCATAGATACATTTTCTCCAGTTGCTAAATTGGTTACTGTGAAACTTCTACTTGCACTAGTTGCAATTAGAAATTGGCACTTGATGCAGTTAGACATAAATAATGCTTTTCTTAATGGGGAGTTATTTGACGAAATGTGTATGGACCTTTCTCCCTGCTATAAAACACCTTATACAGCTCAAAATCAAAATTAGAAATATGCTTGCAAGTTACATAAATCTATCTATAGGCTTAGACAAGCTTCAAGACAGTGGAACTCAAAATTCACATACACTCTCACTCAACTTGGTTTCCAGCAATCTAAGGCTGATTATAGTCTATTTACACATGGAACTAACTCTTCATTTGTGGCACTATTAGTATATCTGGATGATATTATCTTAACAGGCCTTTGCAAGTCTACTATAGACAGCGTCAAATCCTCTCTGCAGCAACACTTTAGACTCAAGGATCTTGGCCGTCTCAAATATTTTCTTGGCTTAGAGATTGCCTGCTCTATTTCAGGCATTGATTTGTCACAAAGATAGTACACCCTCCAACGACTCGAAGATACATGTTTCTTAGCTGCCAAACCATCCACGGTTCCCATGGACTTAAGAACACAACTCAACTCAACTGATGGCACCGTTCTACCAAATCCATCATAGTACAGGGCCCTCATCGATCGCCTACTTTACTTGACTCTATCCTGCGTTGACATTACATTCATAGTACACAAGCTAAGCCAGTTTCTTGCTCAATCGGGATCCACACTTACAGGCTGCACACCAACTCTTGTGCTACCTCAAAAACTTCCCTGGCCAAGGCTTTCTCTTCTCAGTTAACTCACCAATTCAACTCAACGTCTTCTCTGATATCAACTGGGCCACCTACAATGACTTCAAAAAATCTACCACAGGGTTTTATAGTTTACTTGGCCATTCCCTAACATCTTAGAGATTAAAGAAATAAATGATCGTGTCCCATTCTTTGGCCGAGGCAGAGTACCATGCCCTAACATCCATAATTTGCGAACTAACATGGCTTCAACAGTTACTCAAAGACTTCCAAGTCACCCCGACAGCCCCTCCTTTTCTATTTTGTGACAATCAAGCTGCAATCCACTTCGCCTCCAATCCTATATTTCACGAATGAATGAAATATATTGAAATAGATTGTCATTTCGTCTATGACAAAGCTATGGCTAAAACTCTCAAACTTATGCTGATTTGAACTGATCATCAACTAGAGGACATCTTCACCAAAGCATTGCCGCATTCTACTCTCAAACTTCTTTTCTCTAAGTTGGCCATCAAAGACATTCATCGACCACCTTGAGAGGGGGTATCAGGAGATTAAAGTTTCCAAGTACTTCTATAAATATTCTCTATAACTAATTAATAGTTGTCAATGTAAATTTGTTAGTTAGTTATCCTCCAGATAGTTAGTCTGTTAGCAGTTTTCTCCTTGTTGTAAATTTGTACATGTTGATTGCATTGAAGCAATACAAAGTTATCACTTTTCCATCAAGTTTACTCTATGCATGCTACTATTCATAATACCAACAAGAAGCATAATTTTCACCTATCTACAATAAGGGTATCTTCCACAATCAACTAAATGGGAAGTAGGAAAGAGATGCACAAAAGCTAGGTAGCCAAGTTGGCAACCCTCTGGCTGGTTTTGCATATGTTGACCAATCAGGTATAGCAAAAGTAGGGACAACCAAGAGCTCTATTGTCCAATCCTTTTACTTTAAACTAGTCGAATCATTATGTAGTTATGAAGTGGTCCGCTATGCCTTAATATAATACTATAATCATTGCACCTTTTATCCATCTTTTATTCTAATGCATATGTGGAAATCTAAATCAAGATTTGTGTTATAATCCAGCACAAGTAAATGAGAAGCATATTGATAAGAAAATATTTATAGTAATGGTGTATTAAATATATCAAATTATTACACGTCAATACAACAAAGTCCTCCAAAAAAATGCGAGGAACATGTGAAGTGGAGATATCTCATTATGTTTACCTAACTATTCACAAATTGAGTAGAAGCTGCTTTAACCATGAAAAAAAAAAAAGAGTAGAAGCTGCTTACAAACAAGTATATTATGAGGTAATGGTTGAATATACCGAATCCAGCAGCAACAAGATAAGCTATGTTGGTGTACAAAGCATCATACAAAGTGCACTAACCATATATTGAATTAGACTTTGCATGTTTTCGAAAATGTAAATAATTGAATTAGAGTGCCTTGTTGAGTACTTTAAGCAGTCCAATTGCTATTTGCCTAAAATCTTACTTTAGCAAGGCAAATGTAGACAGGAGGTGCATTGCTTGGTTTGAATTGTTCAAAGTGGAAGAGGACCTTGAAATTTGCAATTTTCATTTCTTAAGAAAATCCAGTGAATTTCGTGCACATTGAGCAGATGGCGTATCCTTCAAACTCATAGGTTGTAATCTGTCAAACAAATGAAAATAGTAGATATTTTAGTTTCAATATAGGCATGGTTCACAAGAACGGTGGCAAAGATTGGAATGGAGAGTAAGGTTCTAGTTCTATTGCAATGTCGTGGACATTCTGCATAATTTTATTGTTAAATTATTCAAAAAATTTAAATAATTTAAGAAAACATTTAAAACTCTATTTCTTGCTTATGTAAAGTAATTAGCATAATTTTGGGTATCACAAATTAATATTATAGACTATAATAGCTTAGCGAAGCTCATAAATATTGAAAAAGCTACTGAACAACATAATAAAAATAATTATAATAAATTAATTTATTACTAGTACCATATGGTGTGACGAGGGGAACAAAATAATATCTATCTTTCTCAAAAGGATTATGAAAATAGTTAGATGAATAACCTTCCATATGGGGATAAAATAAAGAACAGGTACCAGAAGGTTCATGTCAAGAATTTCCAGATTGATTAGATAAATCATAACTAAAATAATGTGATGAGAAAGTATTATAAGATGGTTGTGCAAATGGTAACGGCTCATCACCATGATGATAGTATCCAAATCCCTAATAACCAATGCCACTATTATTACCCAAAGAAGATCCATAACCAAGTCCACGGAATCCAATGCTATTAGAAGAAAAAGGATCATGGTATCTATCACGTGCATATTTAGAGTGTCCTTTCAACTGATCATGTCTGCCATTAGTATTGTTCGATCCATGATCAAATTCATGATATCCATAGTCAATACTATTGAAGGATGAATAATCATAATATTTATGTTGTCTTCCACTAGAACTGTCATGGCTTTTACAATCATATCTACGAGAATGGGTGCGAGAGGACAAATTATTGCCATAGTTACTCTGCACATTATCTAAATACTCCCTAGGCCAACTTTGTTGGTATTCTCCTAGGCCCAAACTGTGCTTATGCTCAACACTTTTATATCTTTCTCTAGATGTTCTACTAGGATGGGAATAATCATTAGCACTTGACAACTTGGCCAAAAAAGGCATTTCTCCTCTATTCGTGGACGAAAACCATGGTCTGTATCTTTAGTTGCATAATAATTTTCATCTCCTTGTGCCATAACATCCTAATGTTATATTGACTATGATGATAGTCATGACCACTTATATCATCATGTCTTTTACCACCACCACTGTCATGTGGTCCGTGATCATCATCCCTGTTATTAGTTTTATCATTGTCATTGGTTTCATCACTATCATTATTTACTTGAACATTTTTCCTTTTTGTTGTCTTGACAATGCATCAATTGTTTTCTTTTTGGCACCTCTTAGAGCATTAATTGTCAAATTATCATCTTCTTCCTCCAGTTCTGCATCTAGCCACTTTGTATTATTATTTGATAGTAGAGGCACCTCATTTTCTTGGGTCCACTCATCCAAAATGTAATCATCATGGAATATTTGACTAAGATCAATAGGAAGATTGTAATTATTATCCTTTTTCTTATATTGAATGTTCTGCACCTTGAGTCGCATATTATAGTGGATATAAACTAACTTATGCAGCTTTGCCATAGCCAAATGATTGCAAAATTTTGTGTATATTAATAACCATGTGCTCTAATTCCTTTCACAATTATTAGATATGCATGTTTAGCTTAGCACTTTGATAATAATTTTTCTAAGGTGAGGAGCTTCATCACCATTATTAATCCATCATTCAGCTGATATAAAATATTTTAAAAAATCAAAATAATAATTTTGATAATGCAGAAAAGATTATGATTATGATAACACTTAATAAAATTAAAACAAAATAATAAAGAATCTACAATAGGAAATACCTAGTAAAGTGCTTTTTACTGTTCTCCTTGCAAGAGGAGGCCCAAACTCTCCTATCTTGTCATGAAATAACTTAATCTAATAATAAATGTAATAAAAAATTGTTGTACTTGACAAAGTAAATATTTATAAAAATGTCAAATAATTGTGCTTACCTCATTGAGAGCTTGACCTTGTACTTTTAGGGGCTTTTATAAATGGCTCCACATTCCCCGATATATGTGCAATATGTTGTTTTAATCTTGTTATTCCACCATTAGTAACTTTGTTCCAATATTTGCATTTTGTAGTATTTTGACCATCATTTATAGGACCACCAAAATCCCACCCATATCGTTTTGGAGCCATTCTAAAATATACTCAAAATAAAATAATAGTAACAATATTAATAAAATGTTAGAACAAAATAAAGACATAAATATAATTAGTAACTAAATAATTCTAACAATCTCATTTGACCATTATAAATCTAATAATATTTAAAATTTGAAATAAAAAAAGATGTGATTAAATAAGCATATCTATCACTTTTTAGGACACCAAGACAAGAAGCCTTAGGCATTTAAAATTTTCATATAATTATAAAAGCAATATTTATTTGTTGTGAAGGAAATTTTTTTTTTATGCTATGAGTTGGGATGAATTGTATCAATAGATGTAGTTTTATGTGCCAAGAGTTGAATTTATAGGTGTAGCACACTTTTGCCAATAGTTAAAAATAATTTTTTTTAATAAAGGTAAGATTATTGCCGTTTCAAAAATAATTTAGATTGTGAATGATGAAGATTCTTTTGTTTCATTTATAGCTTTCAAAATTTTCAGAACTTTACATTTCACATGCCATTTGATTTTCCACCACAATTGAATCTAAAAGAGTACTACACTTTTTTTAGGAATTCACATGCCAATGTCTTCTACCATAATTGAAATAGGAAGAGATTTTTCTACAAAAAGATTCCATAGCCACAGAAAATTTTTCCTACAGCTGCTTGGTAGACAAAAACTTGGCCCAATCATATCACAACAACAGAACTCTTCTTCTCCTTCTTCGGTCATCAATCCACTGTTTTTGTCATCATCAGAGGAGTCAATTGCGAGAGTTTTTTGTTGTTGTGATATGACTGGGCCAAGTTTTTGTCTACCAATCAATTGTAGGAAAATTTTTCTATGGCTATGGAATCTTTTTGTAGAAAATATCTCTTCCTATTTCAATTGTGGTAGAAGACATTGGCATGTGAATTCCTAAAAACATTGTAGTACTCTTTTAGATTCAATTGTGGTTGAAAATCAAGTGGCATGTGAAATGTAAAGCTCTGAAAAATTTGAAAGCTATAAATGAAACAAAAGAATTTTCATCATTCACAATCTAAATTATTTCTGAAAAGGCAATAATCTTACCTTTATCAAAAAATATTATTTTCAATTATTGGAAAGAGTGTGCTCGCCTATAAATTCAACTCTTGGCATATAAAACTACATTTATAGATACAATTCATCCCATCACCATTCTTCTACAAACTCGTAGCGTAAAAAATTTCTTCCTTCACAACAAATAAACATTGTGTTTATAATTATATAAAAATATTAATTGTCTAAGGCTTCTTAGCTTCGTGTTATGAAAGGTGATAGATATGCTTATTTAATTACTTCTTTTTTCATTTGAAATTTTAAATGTTATTAGATTTATAATTATTCAAATGAGATTGTTAGAATTATTTAGTTACTAATTATATTTATGTCTTCATTTTGTTCTAACATTTTATTAATATTATTACTAATATTTTATTTTGTGTATATTTTAGGATGGCTCCAAACGAGACATTGGGTGGAGTTTTGGTGATCCTATAGGTGATGGTCAAAAAACTATAAAATGCAAATATTGCAGCAAAATTATTAATGGTAGAATAGCAAGATTAAAACAACATATTGCACGTGTCGGGGAATGTGGAGCCATGTAAAAAAGCCCCTAGAAGCACAAGCTCAAACTCTTAATGAGATAAGCACAATTGTTTGATATTTTTATAAATATTTGCTTTGTCAAGTATAACATTTTTTTTAATTACGTTTGTTATTAGATTAAGTTATTTCATGACAAGATAGGAGAGTTTAGGTCTTTGCTTGTGAGAAGAGCAATAAGAAGTACTTTACCATGTATTTTCTATTGTGGATTCTCTATTGTTATTTTTTAATTTTATTAAGTATTATCATAATCATATTCTTTTCTACATCATCAAAATTATTATTTTTACTTATTTTTTAAATATTTTGTATCAGCTAAATGGTGGATTAATTATGGTGATGAAACTTCTCAACTTAAAAAAATTGCTATCAAAGTCCTAGGCCAAACATGCACATCTACTGGTTGTGAGAGGAATTGGAGCACATGGTCATTAATCCACATAAAACTTTGCAATTGTTTAGCTATGGCAAGGCAGCACAATTTAGTTTATGTCTGCTATAATATGTAACTTAGGGTGTGAAACATTCAATATAAGAAAAAGGATAATGATTATGATCTTCCTATTAATTTTAATCAAATATTCCATGATGATGACATTTTGAATGAGTGAACTTGAGAGAATGAGGTGCCTCTACTACCAAATGATGATACAGAGTGGCTAGATGTAGAACTAGAGGAAGAAGATGATAATTTGATAATTAATACTCTAAGAGGTGACAAAAAGAAAACAGTCGATGCACTGTCAAGACAACAAAAGGAAAAAATGTTCAGATAAATCATGAAAGTGATGACAATGATGAAACCAATGACAGTGATGAAGCTAATGATAGTGATGATAGGAATGATGATCAAAGATCAGGTGATAGTGGTGGTGGTAAAAGACATGTTGATATAGGTGGCTATTACCATCAAAATAGTCAGTATAACATTAGGATGTTGTAAGCACAAAGAGATGAAATTATTATGAAACTCAAGACACCGACCATGGTTATCGTCCAAAAATAGAGGAGAAACAACATTTTTTGCCAAGTTGCCAAGTGCTGATGATAATTCCCATCGTGGTAGAACATCTAGAGTAGGATATAGAAGTGTTGACGAGCATATGCTAAGTTTAGGCCTAGGAGAATACTAACAAAGTTGGCCTAGGGAGTATTTTGATAATGTGTAGAGCAACTATGATAGTAATTTTTCTTCTTGCACCTACTCTCGTCGCTATGGTTATAGAAGCCATGACAGTTCTAGTGGAAGACAAAATAGATATTATGATTATTTCTTCTTCAATATCACTGACTATGGATATCGTGAATTTGATTATGGATTGAGCAATACTAGTGGTAGACATAGTCAGTTTCAAGGACACTCTGAATATACACGCGATAGATATTATGATCATTTTTCTTTCAGTAGCATTGGATATTGTGGACATGATTATGGATCTTCTTCGAGTAATAATAGCAGCATTGGTTATTGAGGAATTGGAAACTATCATCATGGTAATGAACTACTTCTATATGCACAACCATCTTATAATACTTTTTCATCATATTATTTTGGTTATGATTCATCTAACTAATCTGTAAATCCTTAACCTGAACCTTCTGGTATCTACTCTTCATTTTATCCTCACACAGAAGGTTACTCTTCTAACTAGTTTCATAATCCTTTTGAGATAAATAATTATGATTTTGTACCCCCTCATCACTTCTCATGGTATTAGTAATAAATTAATTTTACTATAACTATTTTAATCTTTATTATGTTGTACAATAGCTTTCTAATATTTACGAGCTTCACTAAGCTAACGTAGTCTATAACATTAATTTGTGATATCAAAAGTTATGCTAATTAATTTATATAAGCAAGAAATAGAGTTTTATATGTTTTCATATTTCTCATAATTTATTTGAATTTTTTGAATAATTTAACAAAAAATTATGCGGAACGTCCATGATCGTTCTGCGACATTGCAATGGAACTAGAACATTACCCTCCATTTTGGTCTCTATGACTGTTCATGCGAACTATGCCAGTTGCAAGCTTGCAGTTCACCTCTCTAAGCACCACCATTTTCACCTTTTGGTTCTATCCCATCTCGAAGAACCAATTTATTGGTGTGGATTGGCGTTTCGACGATAAATCAATCATTTTGGCCCATTCTAATCATAATACCATTCTACACTGGTGCAACGGAGCACCATTGGCCAATCTGACGAACCTTGTATGCAGGATATTCATATGATATGAGTGTGTATGCATGAGAGAGAGCAAGATATGAACCTAGATTTGTTTGGCCTTATCTTTCATGAGGTAAGATGCTTTTCACCTTTCTCATCTTCAAACATACTTCTCACCAACTGCAAAAAGTTTGACAACGTCATTAGGTGGCTTTCCTTTATTATCCTTAGCCTCTGCATGTGTTTTAGTTTCAGTTTCATCTTTCGTGCTGTCTTCTTCGGGCAATGATTGTAGGATCAATTTTTCTACCTACTATTTGCAATGTTGTTTCCCTCATCGACTACCTTAAAAAGGGTTCATTCTCTATTACACACTATATTAGTCCTAAACAATACCTAAAGAATTATAGGAAGCATCCAAAATTGGTAGGCACTATTTTCAGAGTAAATCGAGCAAAAGACTAACTTTTATTGAAGCACATCCAGAATGTGATATCTCAAATGGATGCCAAATTCTCAAAGCTGATAAAGTTGAAATGAATTTTTAAACATCTTCAAGTAAATATCCCTAACAATAGCTAACATGAGAAAAATCTAATTCCTTAAATTTGAAAGAAACAAAGGTAGATCAAACATTAAAACAAAAAGAAAGAAACAAGCATGAAAGTTACTAGCAATAAAAAAATACAAACAAGCAATAGCTAATATGAGCAATTTATACATAAACTAGGCCAAGTGTATCAAACTTAGATGAAAGACCAATAGAGAATAGGCAAAGTACAATTTGGATTGCTTATATCCTCACTATCCAACATCTCGCATAAAATCAACAAAAAATCATAGCAAATGACAGACAATACAAAAAATGTAACACCCAATTAATATACGATTCTAATTATCTAATTAGTTTTACAGTTCTCCATTAACACTCAAACAATCTTTCTACTATATATTTAGAAAACTAAAATAAAATCCATACCTAGCCTTATTTTCTCTCTGAGTTTTTCCTATCTCTATGTCTTGTCGTATCCTTTGAAAAAGGAAAAAATAATTAAGAATAATTACGACTTCCAATAGATAAAATTTGATTCACAGTTGATGATTGTGAGAACCTGCTCTGATATGAATTCCTCCAGCACATTTAAATTGCCTTCTACTTCTTTGTCCATTGTATTCATATTGAAACTTGAAAAAGCCTATAGCTTTGCTTCAATTGAAAATCCAAGAAGAATGTGTCTCGGGGTATTAGGGTTAAGTTTTTGCTTCTCGTGGCTAGTTGCTGCACATGGTGAAGGTATGAAGAAAGCTACAGTGCGGCAAGGCTCAGATACCCCATAACATTGGATACTGCCACGTAGATGGTGGTGCAGATATTAGCACCATACTTGATTAAAATCAGATAATCTCATGTTTTAATTTGAATCAAGCACAATCTTAAGGGTTGTCATAACTAAAAATATTTGGGCATGACAATGGTTTTGGTTAGATTGGTCCCACGCTCCAAACTCATTCCTAATAGGCCGAGTTAGAAATTAAATAAATGGATTACAAATTCTAATTTTATGGATTTGATTGAATTTAAAGCAGCTTATAGATTTAAATAAATCCACACTGCATGATAAATATATATTATGTTATATATATATATATATATTATATTATGTGTACATAAAATAATAAAAACTTAGGATATATAATAGTATATATATTTCATAAAATAAATACTTTTGTAGTCATTTAATCGTCATAAAAATAATACAAAATATATGAAAATCAATTAATGTGGATATTATATTTTAAATTTAAAAAAATAGTGTTAGAAACTTATTGTATATTGGATTCTAATTTTCTATATATGTATACATGTTCTTTGTATATGTTTATCTTAATTAACTTTAAAAATATATGAATTGTAAATTTATATATTTTAATGAAGAAAAAGAAAAATGGGTTTGACAGGTTAGACCCATCGGGTTAGGAGTTTAAAGTACGACGAGATATGGCAGGTTTCGGGTCCCACCAAACTCATCACATATCTACCTCATTGCCATCCCTAAAAGTAGCAAATCCAACATTCAATTTGGGATTCAGTCCCCACCCAACCATTTCTTATTTTGAACTCCTCATGTGAAGTTCAGTTTTGGCTTCACTTCTCAACCATTTAAAATGATGGAAATGGCCTTATTTTAATGCATTTTTTTTCCAAATTGATGTGTGGAGCAACCCATAGGTGATAATATGTGTTAGATTTTGGTATTACGTGTAGTGTAATATATCATGATTTTTAGATACTATACCAAATCTATCGGATACTTTAAATGCAAATAAGAATATCATTTTCTGTTAACAATAATACTAGATATTCCAAAAAAAATTACCCAATTTAGGCATTTGTGTATTTCAGAATTGAGTTTATGTATTGAAACCGCACTAGTTATGTATTTATATAAGAGGTTTGTACTTGCTTTTACAAAGAATGAGTTTAACCTCAAATCAATGCATGGAGCAACCCATAAGTGATAATACTTGTTGGAATGTTTGGTACTGCATGTAGTGTAATATATCATGATTTTTAGATACCATACTAAAGTTGTTGAATATCGTAAATGCATATAAGAATACCATTTTCTATATACAATGATACTAGATATCCTAGTACCCAATTTAGGTATTTGTGTACTTTAGAGCTGCATTTATGTACTAAAATGCACTGCTTATGTACTTATAATAAGGGGTAATGTACTTGCTTTTTCAAAGGATGAGTTTAACCTCAATTTAACGTGTGAAACAATACATTAGTGACCCTATAACTTCAAATGCATGATTTGTTAAATAAATGGTCATGATAGTACGTGTTGGAATGGTTGAGAATGTAAAGATCCACATCTAACCACTTGTGGTGTCATTCATACTAGTATAAAGCACTAGTGCATGAGGCAAATGACTTACTCCAACACCCCTCATACACCATCGAACCTATCATCACTAAACAAGTCTTGGATGTAATACTTCATGGTTTTTTTATCATGCAATGGCCATATTAGATCCAATGGAAAATTATCCCTTATGCACTCAAATGATACTGAAAATCTAAAAAAAAGTATCTAGTTTCGGCCCTTATGTACTCCAGGATAAGATTTATGTATTGAGTTGAATATTTTGTGTACTTATGATTAGGGTTTTGTACTTGCTTTTCCAGTGGCCAATTTTGATCTCAATTCGATGTGTGGAACAACATATTGGTGACCTTATAACTTCAAATGTATGATTTGTTGAATAATGATTGTGATAGGATGTGTTGGAATAGTTGGAAATACAAACACCCATATTCCACCACTTCTGGTGTCATTTGTACTAGTATAAAGCATTGGTGCATGAGGCAAATGACTCACTCCAAAACCCTCCTATGCCACCGAACGTATCATCACTACATAAGTCCTCGGTGCAATACTTTATGGTCTTATGTTCATGCAATGGCCAGATTAGGCTCGATGGAAAACTATCTCTTATGTGCTCAAAATGATACTGAAAATTTAGAAAAAAGTATCCAGTTTTGGCACTTAAGTACTTTGTGATAGGGTTTATGTACTAAGTTTGACTGTGTTATGTATTTGTGATATGGGGTTTTGTATTTAAAATTTTTCATTCTTGATACTGAGTTCTGATTGTTCCGTACGTTTTTTGTATCTTATAATTCTTGCTTATATATTGATTTCTCATTGTATATGCTACTATTTTGGGAATATAGTACTAAGTAACATTCAACATATAGAATTTTCTAAATAAATGAAAGACCAAATTCACAATAATATCCATATACAAAACCTAACTTCGTCAAAATTATAAACATAAAAAATCCACATCTAACCATGTTTTTGTTCTCATCCACCCTACAACTTATACCAACAATCAAATAAATAATACTTCATACTTGGTCAAGGGTACTAAGAATACAAAGAGAAATACTGCATTACTAGAGACTAGTACTAAAACTTTGTATCAGAATAAAGCAAGCTATGTTCGTAGCTTAGAATGGTAGCAACTATATGTGCTCGATATGCATCAATAAAACATTAGTTTGCATATTCCCAAAAATATTTTTGGTTCCTTAAATAATAGTCAGCCCAAAGACAGCAATAAATTCTACATTCCACGTTGCCAACTTGTTGGCAGCAGTAGCCATATTAGATGTCACCTTTTCCAACATCATACACTAATAAACACCTAAGATATCTTACTATAAACTTACCCTAAAAAGCATAATTATAACATCATTTTTCATAATTTAAGAAACTTATTCACATGAATACTTATAAAAGATAAGGAACTTACATAAACTCTTGCTATTGCTTTTGATATAAGGAAGCAAGTAGAGTTCATCAGTGTAAATTTCTTTGTGGATGCATAAAAAACTAATAGGACTAATGAAACTTGTACACAATTGGAAAAATAACAAATCGGCACTTGTTCAACACATCCAAATCTTGCTACTTAAACATCTTTTAGGGACTAACATTCATTTCCTTAAGAAATGTTGTGGCTTTGTTATACCTTTCTTGTTCAACATCTCCAATTTGTTCAATATTGCAATTTACAAATTGAATTGGTATTAGTAGTCATTTTACCATGCAGAGTCCTAAGTATTTTACAAGTTATTTAGCTGAACATTGGTAGACATATACCACATTTCATGTCCACAAGATGCATTAGAAGAGTTGCTACAGAGTATCCTCAAGTAACAATTAATTAGATCACCTTTCACCTCCTTTCCAAATAACAAATCGCACAAAGCATCTTCTCTGGATAAAGTGATCAAGTCCATCCTGAATAATAACACTATAAAAGAACTCAAGATTATCACTTAAGAGAACCTTA
The DNA here is from genome assembly GCA_014898725.1 of Jacaranda copaia. Classification (NCBI taxonomy): domain Eukaryota; kingdom Viridiplantae; phylum Streptophyta; class Magnoliopsida; order Lamiales; family Bignoniaceae; genus Jacaranda; species Jacaranda copaia. The sequence continues at coordinate 179,405 of JACGDI010002003.1, forward strand.
AAATTTTTAATAATAGGGAAATAAGTATAAAAGAATTATTACTCCACATTAGATTGAGATAAAAACAAATCAATAGTGCTTGTTGTTTGTCAAGAATGTCATTGCATCCTCCATAATCTTTTCTCCATCGAAATTCACTTAGGTGAATTCTAAAACCTTCAACACCAATATATAAATCCCCAACAATAGCACAATACGATATATATATATATATAGTTTGCATTAAAAAAAAGGGGAAATATTCTTTCTCAGTGATTTTACTAATTTGTAGCACTTTTTGTTCACAATTCTAGTACTTTTACAAAGAGATCAAGTGCCAAACATTAGAGACCACATTATTTAAACTCACTTTTTCAGTACCAGTTTTCTCCTTTTTAGTATGTTGAGCCACTTTTTTAGCTAGTTGTACTTTGGCTCACCTTTAAAACCTTTTTCTTAGAGGCCTTTCTACCTTTACCACGGCCTTTGCAGTGCCAACTTTGGTTCTCTTTGATGTTGTGGAGGGGGCAGTGTGATAAAGCCTTCACCTTTTCTCTTTTTGCTCCTATCATCTCTTGTTCTCATACCTTGGACAATAGCAGAGGTATGATCATGCTTCATTTTGCTTTTTTCTTTATGTGAAATGTCATCTTTCTCTTTTTTTCCCTTTAACATCAGCACCAACACCATCACCATTAGGATCATTACGACCATAATTACTACCACCTAGAGTCTCAAGCTCATCAATAATAGACTCCAGGTGTGGTTTTTCATAACTATCTTGAGTAGTAGCACCAGTATCACTGTCTTCATCTTTTTCAATATCATTTTCTTTATCTTTCTCATCTTTATTCTCCCTCTGCTCTTCAATCATCTTCTTTTCATCACATTCATTTCATTTCCTCACCAAAATTACAATTATGTGCTTCAATAGTTCCACTTCTTAATTTTTCTGTCTCAACTAAGCTTCAAAACTTAGAACATCATAACTTGACATTGAAGGAACCTATACAAAGAGCATTAAATTAAATTAATAACAAAGTAAACTTTAAGTAGCAATCATGTGCATCTAAATAATTACATGTATTGAAGCGACATGTTTTTCCTCCTCAAGAAAAGGGATAGATAAGCACAATATGTTACAATAGGAATTCTCACATTTCTATCAAATTTCTAACTCATGGGAAATCATTCTCAACATAACCAATAAACTCTTACATTTTCCCTTTTAATTTGTTTAAAAGCTTTCACTGCATCAGCCACATTCTTCGAGATCTTGCTGTCAACCGTTGAAAGAACTGCAAGCAAACTACAAGCATGTACATAAGCATTTTGATTTTCTCAAAGAAGAAATGTGCTCATTAGCCATTCTTGTCTTTCAAGAAGTAAAAAATTATAGAACTTTATAGAAAATGACAATAATTTCATAATTTAAAGATTTAAAGACACTCACCAAAAGACCACCAATATAACCATCAAACTATTTCTTCTTGTGCACCTTCTCCATATCACCTCCCAAATGATTATCAAATCTTGAACTATAAAGTTGTATGTAGCCTCTCCCCATGCATACAATTCAATAGAAGATATATAGATCATCAACGAAAGGGATGACAAAATGAGATGTGCAATAGTTGCTCATTGGAAATAAAATACAATTAAAAATGAAAAGTATATATAACCTAGCAAAATTTTCAATATCTTGATCACTATGTCTATCTACAAATTCTTGTAACCTTTTAAATACTTGTACACAATTAACATTCAATTTTTTGTTTTTTGTTTTTGGAAAACAAACATCAACTATGTTTGTCTTTCTCTTTAGATCGATGTCCACAGGTTGTTCCACATGAGACAGCCCGAACACTAAAGAAAACTCTAGCCCCCTAAAAGGAATTTTGATGTCTTCACCAAAGACAAATTGTTCATACATTGAATCATCTTATCATTGCTTGAGCTTCGTTGAAGCTCTAATAATTCAACTGTGGCATACTATAATAGATATAAAATTGGGTTTTCTTAAGGGCCTGTTTGTGTTGAAACCCAATTTTAGGTTCTGACTCCTTCATTGCCGTATAAAAATACACATGGGGGCAATGGCAGTATATTTTTTATTCCATTGCTGCTAGTATAGAAATAATGTAAAAAAATACTATAAACATCTCCATATATATATATATATATATATTTACATTTATATTTTTATACAAAAAATATAAACAAAAATACTGAAATAGAGTACTTTTATACCAAATATACATGTATACATTGCTAAATAAATTAGTGTTTTTCTTCTCGAACAATAGGATACAACTAAACATGCTATAGAGCCTTTAAACAAACCATATTTTGAATATAAGCCTTAAAAATTAAGTTGTCAACATACCCAATATTAATCATATTGTAAACCAACTCTATTGTTACAAAATTAAGATATTGTTTAACTCAAAACAAGTTTCATAATAATTAAAATAGAAAATTTAAGTACAAATTACATTTAATCAGGTGTCAACAACAAAAAAATATGGCTTTTGAATACAATTCATTTTAGTATACAAAATACTATTTTTATGCACAAAAAATATGAACTCAAGTACGTTTTCATTTAAAATGTGTATATAAATAAAGGTTTCAAGTATATTTCATGAATATATCACAATAATAGTTACAGATCCAGCATTTCAATAGAAAAATACCTTTTACAATCTAATAGATGCGAGTGAAATAAAACAAACCTGATGGAACAAGAGAAAAAGATGAAAAGATAGCTTTCAAAACTCACACACCAGACGAGAATGTTTCAAATAGCAGTCCACAGTGAATGGAAGCTTCAATCAAACAGAAAATTGGATGAACCAGTAGAAGATAGGGGATTGATGCTAACTTTTTTTTTTTTTAAAAAAAAAAGAGGGCAAATGTGTAAGAAGCGTTGATGTGATTACATCCATTTTAGTGGTAGAGAGGTGGGTGGGTATTTTTGGCAATTTTGTGTTCAAGCGGAGGTCATTTCAGTAATTTGATAAATAGTAGGGAGTGATTTTAAAATTAAAAAAGGGATTAGGGAGTTAAGACTACATTTTTTTAAATAGGAATTGAACACAAAATGAAACTTAGGTTTGGGGATTTTAAGCCAATTAATCAAATCTTGGGCAATATTTGGTTTCATTTTTTATTTTCTTTCAAAACATAAATAAATACTTTTTTAAAAATTTATTCTTTTAAAATAACAAAAAAAAAATCTATCATTTCAAATCATTATATCAATCAAATATATATATTTATTTTTTCCAATCATTAGTTTAATATAAATATATGTTTTTCAATTATTATATCACGATAAAAATAACAAATAATAGTATAAATATTTGATGTGAGACCACTAATCAAACAAAAACTTACATGAAAATAAATTTACAATAAAATTTGTCTTTTCTCTTGAAAGTTTATGGAATTTAATATGAATAAACAAGAGGGTTATAGTATAAGGTTATTATATAAACTAGAATATCAAAAGACTTTGATAAGAAATAAAGAGACTTAGAAATTTATAGTAGTTCGGGAAGCCTACTCCATTACTTAAGTGATAGAACTTAGGATTTTTAACTTGCGCTTTATAAATAGAAAATAAGCAGATACAAGATACACAATACCAATCAGCTAAACTTGCATTGCTATGAGCCTGACTAAAATGGCAACAACATAATAACACGCACTCAACTATTTGCAAGCTACTAAAGGCTTGTTAAGTCTATTGTGAGTTGTGCTCCTTTGCTCCTAGGTTTCTTACTTAAATAGAATATACTAAAGATAATATTTTCCATGTAAACATTTGGCTCAATACAAGCATGTAATTTGCTATTTCCTTTTACAAGTAACAATTGTGTCTTTCCATAATTTCTTTGCCAACGGTCATTTGCTAAAATTAGTTGCTTGTTAAGCTTGATTGAAGTATATGACATAAGTAAGGAAGGATTTATTTGTGGTTTTTGCCAAAATAAAAAAGGAAATATTATAATCAAGGAAAGATCGCACAATCAAAGCAAAGCTAGAAGAGATCCTAACAATCTTCCCTTTTTTGATGATGACTATGAAAGTTGCCCCCTCTTGTTTTTATAGAAAATGAGATCTTCCTTTGTCAATTGTAGTTGTAGCATTTTTTGCAGAAACAACAACTGTTGATTTTAAATTAACCATGATTGTAAGATCATCATTAACAAACAAGGCAAGATATCAACAAAAGCAAGTGCTGATAGATACCATAAGTTTTAGAAAGATGAGTTCTGGCAATAAAGTTCTATTAAATCATGCTAGCATATGATAGATACCATGAGTTCTAGCAAGATAAGTTCTAACAATAAAGTTTAAGTAGCAAACTGAGTAGCAACAAAGATAAAACAAAACATACATGATGAGATAGATAAGGCAGTGAGTGGAGATCTCCTCATTCATCATCAAAAAACTAATTACTATGAGTTTTCTTGCATAGACTATGTCAAAGGTCTTTAAGATCATGCATATGCCTGAGATACAGTGATGAGATAATGGAAGTTATTATCTAGAGATGGAGAAAGTACAGCAATTGTGGTGGTAAGGGTAGTAAGTTGAGTGTGGATTTCAGTGAGTTTGGTGGAGATGACCTCAATAGAGGTAAAGAGCTCTGTAGCTGGTACTTTTGGTGGAGCTGCCCCTTCTTTTGAAGTAATAGCATCGAAGGTAATAGAGGGAGTTTCGTAGATAGAATTTGAAACTGTAAAAACTGGTATTTTTTTGTGTTATGATGAGATTTATTCCCAGAAGTAGAAAGAGCAGCAACAGAGGCAAAAGTTCCTTTAAACCAAACTTCATCCTCACCATGCTGAATTTTCATTTTTTTAGACTCAAAGACCAACAACCTTTCATTCATGGGGTTCTTCAATCCAAGGAGACAGTAAGAAAATATTTTCTATTTTGAAAATATGGGTCAAGATCATGCCATATGGAAGATTTCTAGAATTGTGATTAAGAGCATGGTTAATGTAATGAAGAATTAGATACCTACTATTCACATGCTGTCAAGTGACAACCATGTAGAGTAAAAAGACAGAGAGTCTATTTATGTTAGTGGAGTGGCCCCACTATTGGATGTATACGACAAGATGGTAAGATTTATCAACTGATGCATAAAGAAATGATCAATATGAAGTATGTTAAGAGCATCACCCTTAGAGAGTTTAGGAGTTTTGCCTTGCCAAAATAGGATTTAGCATGAGATAGATTGAAGGCATTGTCAGAACACCATTCCCCAAAGACAAAAAGTTTAACACTAGCATTTGACAAGCCTAAGTACTAACTAATTTTTGTGATAGTAAGAGCAATAGAGCAACCATGACATTCGAATGAAGAATCAAGGAGTGAATTACAAAGTCATCTTTGATCGTGAGGTTTGCATAAAATAGTCAACCCAATCTAGCACAGAAGAAAAAGGAATTTTTGTGAAATTAATCGCTCATCCTTGGTTAATGTGGTGATTTTGCATAGAAAAGAAAAAGATATCAAACACATGAGCAACTGGAAATTTGATGTTAGAGGGAATAAATAGGAAATCCTAATTATGAAAATAGGAATTGGTAAAGTTTTTTGGGGTGAGAAATGGAGATTTGGGATAAAGGTTTGGCAATGGTGAATGAGTGAGAGAGGAAAGAGTAGAGGTATTGGCAATTGATGAGCCAGGTAGAGTGGACTTAGCATATGTTGGGGTATTTTGGAAGAATGAGGCATGTCAACTCTGTAGCTGAGATAGATCAGAGTCACTATTGTAGACAACAATATAGCGATGATGTGTAGTTTTTGTTTCTTTAGGTGAGGAAGGTACAAAGGTTACCTTTAAAGTCGGTGACGGAATGAGTTTGGTGCCATTGTGAAGAGGGAACAATTCAGTAGAGTTTCAGGGAAAGAGTAAGATAGTTTTTTTTTATGAGAAAACAAGCAGCCGAGTTAAAGTGTGTGGAGGTTTTTGAAATTCAAAATGTTAATGATTTGGTGATTAAGTTTCCAATGGAGGAGGACGAGTGGAGTTATTAAGCTTGATATTAGTAAGAAAGAAAAGGAAAAATTTGGCAAGTTTCCTAAAGCCATTGTTTTCACACTTACTTTACATGAGAAAAGAAATAATACTTAATTTTTCTTTAAGAAAGAAAAATCTTTCTTTAGATAGAGGTTTAGTAAAAATATCGGCTAGTTGATTAGTAATGGTCACATAATTTATGCAAATATTACTATTAGTAACATGATCTTTAATAAAGTGGTGACAAAATTTTATGTGTTTGGTGTGTGAAGGGTGAACAGGGTTTTTGGTAATACTGATGGCACTAGTATTATCACAATGAATGGGAACACATGAAAAATTTAAACCAAATACTAAGTGTTTGTTTCATCTATACTATTTGAGTACAACAACTACCCAGGGCCATGTATTCATTTGTTATAGTTGAGAGGACCACTAGGTTTGTTTTTTGCTACACCAATTTACAAGACATTCATCACGGAGTTGACAAGTTCCAATGGTCTTCTTGTGATCAACTTTACATCTTGCATAATCAACATCATAAAAACCAACAAGAGAAAAAGGGTTTGATCGAGAATACTAGAGACTCAAGTTCTGAGATCCTTTTAAGTATTGGAGAATTCATTTTACTGCATTGAGGTGAGATTCCTTGGGATTTGCCTGAAATTTGGCACTGAGGTTGGTAGCAAATAGTATGTCTGGTTAGCTTGTAGTAAGAAATAGCACATAGATTTCTCAATATTATTTTCTTATGGCTTAAGGTCTAGTTTGGTGTTTGGAGCTATAGGAACTGCAGATTCTTTACAATTTTCATACCAAATTTCTGTAGTAATTCTTTGATGTATTTATCTTGGCACAAAAAAATTCATTTGGGAGTTTGTTTAATTTGCAAACCGAAAAAGAAATAAAGTTGACCTTTGAGACTCATTTCAAATTTATTTTTCATGCATGAGGTAATGTCCTCATGAAGTTTAATTGTAGTTCCTCCAAAAATGATGTCATCTACATAAATTTGAACCAACAAAAAATCATTTTCACTTGTTTGGTGAACAAAGTGGTGTCAACCAAGCCCATGCAAATCCCTTTGAAGTAAAAAAAGTGCTTAGTCTTTTGTACCAAGCACTTGGAGCCTGTTTTAAACCATAAAGAGCTTTTGACAATTTGAATACAAAATTTAGAAAATTCATGTTTTTATAACCTGGTGGTTGCTTTACAAAAAATTCTTCTATTATCCATCTATTTAAAAAATCACTCTTAGCATCCATTTGAAATAATGTAAAGTTTTTATGAGATACATAGGCCAAAAGCATGCGGATGGACTCGAGTCATGCTATTGGTGCATAAGTTTCATAATAATCAATATCCTCTTATTGTGAGTATCCTTTAGCAACTAATCTTGCTTTATTTTTTATAACACTACCTTTCTCATCAAGCTTGTTTGCAAAACACCTACTTAGTTTTGACAACATGATGATCAAATGGTCATTTTACTAAATTCCAGACTTTGTTTTTATCGAGCTATAATAGTTATTCCTTTATTGCTTTAACCTAGGAGTTATCTTTTAAAGCTTCTTTGATACTTCCAAGTTCTAAAAGAGACAGGAACACAACATTAGTACAACTTGATGCTTCTTCTCTTACCTTAGACATTATAGGAATCCCTGCTTGAGAATCTCCAATTATGTTATTAGTTGGATGGCCAGAAGCACATTTGAATCTTATCATTTTTTGATCTTCACTTTGATTGGAACTTCCAATCATGTTACTTGTGATGAGTTCATTTCCTTCAAATTCTTTTTTAGTTTCCTTTTCTAGATGCTTAACTTCAATAACCTAGTCAATTCCACTAGATTCAATGCTCAAGGTTACCTTGACAGCTAAAGGGTTAGTTTCATTAAATACAACATGAATAGTTTCTTAGATTACCTTTTTCATTTGTTAAATACTCCATGCGCTTTATGATGAATCGAATAACCAACAAAAACACCTTCATCAAATTTTGAATCAAATTTACCTTGAGGGTCTCTATCATTAAAGATGTGGAATTTACATCTGCAGACTCAAAAATAGGAGATGTTTGGAACTTTTCCATTCCACAATTCATAGGGTGTCTTCTTGATAAAAAGTTTTAAAAAACACTTTGTTGATGACATAACACACTGTGTTTATTGCTTCTCCCTAGAAAGACTTTGGGAGATTGTATTAATTCAACATTGATCGTGTCATTTCCTTGAGTACGCTATTTTTTCTTTCAACTACCGCATTTTGTTAGGGTGTTCTAGGAGCAAAAAAATCATGAGCATAGCCAACTTTGTCACAAAAATTGTTGAAGTCCATACTATCAAATTCTAGTCTGTGATCACTTCTTATGGTTTAATAGTATAACCTTTTTCATTTTGTGTGTTTTGTATGAGTGGGATGAAAAACTTTAATGCATTATTCCTATGTAAGAGAAAACATACCCAAGTGAATAAAGAGAAATCATCCACAATTACAAATACATATTTGCTTTCACCTAGTGACCGAGTTTTCATTGGTCCAAAAAGATCAAGGTGAAGAAGATCTAAGAGCTTGGAAGATGCCACATTATTTATAAGTTTAAATGAAATTTTTATTTGTTTTCTTTTCACACATAATGTAAGCGCAAATTTTTTTGTCTGCAATAAATAAAATTTCAAGGCACAAAAAATCATATAAATAAAATAAAATTAAAATTTATCAACTGTGGATTCAATCTTTAATCTAATCCTCTAATTCTTTCCTTTTGAATATGAACTTGAATTTAATAAGCTCCGTAGTGAATCTTTGAACATCATAGATTTCTTTGAATTTAATTTGAAATAATGTCAATTCAAGGAATTTTCACTTTAATCTCAAATCAAATGCCAAAAATATATAAGCTCTATGAAGAACGCCTTAAGCGTTGTGAATCTCCTTGAATTGTTTTTGAAGAAAACATTGTCAATTCGAGACTTCACACTTTAAACTTGAATAAAATGTCAAAATATGATGAGTTCCACAAAAAATATTTGGAACACCATGGATCTCCTTGAATTTGCTAAAGAGAATTATTAAACTCCTTCAAGGTTTGTCATACTTGCTAAGATTTTTGTTGTGTCAAATGAGTTGTGATCACCCATTTATATAGGTACTTGGTGGAAGATTTTCAGATTAACTTAAAGTTCTTTGATGGTTATCTTTTCAATAAGATAATGTCAAATACCAAGAGATAATATCAAATATCTTTAATTTAATTGGTCCATAGGCAAAAACACTTCATCTTTAACTTTTGTCAATATTTGATTTGAGCATAAAATAAATAATAGAGTATTAATTAAAATTTACTATTTATCTTTTGAAATTAAATTTAATAAATTCTGAAACAAAAATAAAAAACTTTAAATTAATAACTAGGATATTATTTTACATGTGTCACTTCTCAATTGGCCAAAAATTAATATGTCTATAGATGCCCCCACTTCAAGGCTTGATGAAAGATATGTCAGTTGTCCACAAAAGAGGCAAGGCTTGAAGAATTCGAGAAGTTTTCTTTTTCTCCCAATTTTTTCACATATGTTTGCAACAAGGACGTCCTTTAAACATTCCTTGAGCTATGATGTCCAATAAAATGGTCGAGTCATAACATAATTCAAAGTAAATATCCTTTTGAGGGGTGTCGTGCATAGTTTATACTCATACGAGTTAGGAATAACATACAATTTAGGTTCGTGTGTCAAGGAGCATATTTAACTTGAATACACATTTTATACTCATGTCAAGGAGTCTATTTAGGTTTGACTTAATAGACAATTTACACTCTTATTAAGGAGTACATGGAGAGACTTTAACTTAAAAGTTTTAGATAGTTTATGCTCGTATCTAGGAGCATAATTGACAGTTTATGCTCTTTTTAGGGAATACATGGGAAAATTTTGAATTTGAATATTTAGATAGTTTATGCTCATATTTAGGAGCCTTATTAATAGTTTAAATTTTATCAAGGAGCACACGGGAGGACTTTAAATATTTAAATAGTTTGTACTCATATCTAGGAGCCTTATTGATAGTTTAAGCTAGGAGCATATAGAATTTGGAAACTTGAACTTTAGACTTGAAGACTTGGAGATGTGATTATTTGATTTAGAGACTTGAAGTATTGAGTTTTGAACTTAGAGACTTAGAAATTTGAGCCTTAACTTGAAGATATGGAGACTTTGAGTTGTGGATTTAAAGACTTGGAGACTTGAGAATTTTAATAGTTTATGCTCTTATCTAGGAGTATTATTAATGGTTTAAGGTATTATCAAGGAGCATATGAAATTTGAAGATGAAAATTAATTGCCCCCAATGTCTTCATTATCATCGGCATCACTTGAATCTTTTTGTTCATCAAAATTCATACTTATTTCAATATTATGCATGAGTTGCCAAATCTTCAAAAGTTCTTAGTTTAATTCCTTTAAGTATATAGCAAAGACTCTAATCATTCCTTGGATACACATCTTAATGGTTGAAGCCTCCGACAATTTATCTTTGCAATTAAGAATCAAATTTCTCCGGTGATTGATGAGTTAATGATAGTTTCTTCCTTTCATTGGTGAGAGTTCGAGAGCTTAATCATGCTGATTGTCCTTTGAGTGCCATAGAAATGATTGAGAAACTCCTTTTCCAACCCCCCAGCTATCGCCAGAGCCTACCTCCAAGTCAGTATACTACTTAATCCTTTAATAATCAAATAAATTGCTTGACCAAATGATCTCTATATATCCAAGCATTATTACAAATCTCAATGAAATGAGCCATGTGTTGCTTTAGGTTGGCCTTGCCATTGAATTGCTGAAACTTTAGGAGTTCGTAACTAATTAGCATCTTCAAGTTGTTAATCCTTCAAGTATATGGCTTGGAGTTAGTAACAAATGACTTAGAACTTCCCTCAAACTTGTATTTGATAGTCTCCATAATAAACTCCTTCAGTGGGTTGACAAGAATTAGTTTATCAGTAGAAACTTGTAGTTTTTTTATTGCAGTCTTTTTGCAGTATGATTAATATCAATATTGTCCATCTTACTCATCAATTTGTAGATTTGAAAGTTTCACTCTTGGACATGCTTTGTGAGTCCTTCAATAGCCTTTGTCAAATTTGCAATTCATTCTTCCTAGGTTGTAGCACTTATCACCATCATCGTCGTCATGCTTGAGGAATTTGGTGTTGAGTAGGGAATGGATGATGCAGATTCTTCCTTGAGTTTTCACCATCTGCATTCATATCAATAAAGTACGACAACACCTTTTCCACAGCAAGCAAAGAAGTCACCTTCGAAGATGATTGCAACTTTTTGGATATATTTCTTGTGATGATGCCAACACTTTTGCTCTAGCACTTGATGAATTTGAGGTGCTAATTTTCAATACAACAGTCTTATTGGCAGCCATTTGGTACTTCAATCTTAATGAAAGGAAAAGATGAAAGATAGAGATTATCTCAGTAGGAGTGCTAGAAATTTCTAAGCTCAAATTTTTTTATCTACAATAAATAAAATTACAAGATAAAAAAATCATACAAATAAAGTAAAGTTAAAATCGATCAACTGTGGATTCAATCTCTAATCTAATCCTCTAATTTTTTCCTTCCAAATATGATCTTAAATTTAATGAGCTTTGTGATAAATGTCTTGAACAATGTAGATCTCCTTGAATCTAATTTGAAATAACACCCATTCGAGGGCTTCATACATTCATCTCAAATCAAACGCCAAAAATATATGAGCTCCATGAAGAATACCTTGAATGTGGAAAAGAATTTTATTTTGAGGGCATCGCACTTTAATTTGAATCAAACTCCAAAATATGATGAGCTTCGCAAAATACATTCGGAACGTTGTGGAGCTCTTTGATTTGTTAAAGAGAATTGATGAACTTCTTCAAGGTTTTTCTCACTTTCTAGGATTTGTGTTGTGTCAAATAACTTGTGATTATCCCTTTATATAGGTACTTGACAGAAGACTTTTAGATTGACTTAAAGTTCTTTGATGGTTATTGTAGATAGCTTAATTTTTGGCCAATTAAAAAGTGACATGTATAAATGACATATTAATTATTAATTTAAAATTTTCTATGTATGCATTGAGATTTATTAAATTTGATTTTGAAAGATAAATAGTTAATTTTAATAAATAGTTTAATATTATTTTATGCACAAATTAAATATTAGCAAGTGTCAAGGTGATATATCACGTCAATCAAATTAAGTATGGTGGCCTAACAATCTCAAGCTAACTAAATTATGACATGTGGCACATCTATGTGCATGGATCAATCAAATCAAATTATTTGATGTTATCTCTTAACATGTATATCAAAGAGATAACTATCAAAAAAGTCCTAGTTATTTAGAGATCTCTTACCAAACACCTATATAATGAAGCGTTCAAAGAGACATTCTCATATTCACATACACATATTCTCAAATCCAAGTTCCAAGTCTTCAAAGCTCAAGTCCAAGACTCAAGTCTTCACGCCTCAAGTTTCTGCTGCAATGAAGTATTGCTATTGCAAAGGTTCTATACATTTTCAAAGCATTAAGTCACCAAGTCCTTTAATTTCAGAGTCAATGTTTGAGTTTAAAAAAGTTTTGTAATGTGCTTTTATCAAGTCAAAGGATAGTACACTTTATATCCAAGAACAAACTTCAAGCCCTTGGATTATACATTGGGATAAGAATTAGGGGATTAGTTTTGTTAGGGGTTTATTTTCTCTAATAAATTGTAATTCTCTTTCATTCTTTAATATAAATTCAATTTCTCCATTATTTTTCTTTATCTTGTGATTAATTTTTGCAGACAATAAAATTTATGTGGACAAATTTCTAGCATGCCTAATGGGTGCAATCCTACCCTTTATCTCTTTTTTCTGCTTAAATTTTGAAGATATTTGCAGCCACTCAATAGCACTTAAGAGAAACCAACTCACCTTAGCCAAGAAAGATGCTGTTGACCCTACTACTGATGTTGTCAATCAACTTATGATTAGGGGCAAGAATACTAATTTCACTCCATCTGATTATTCAAACTCTAAAAGACCAAAAGAGACAAATGCTAAGACATCATCTTTTGTTGAGTTGCTAGCTACAGCGACTAGAGCAACAACAATGGATAAACAACTTGCTTGGATAGCTATAGCTAACCTCCAAAAGATTATAGAAGAGAAAGATCTACAAATTGCACAATTCATAAACAAGTAGGAATACTCCCATATTGGAGGATTTAGCTACAACCATTAATCTTTCCTTGGCCATGCAGTGGTGGAGAAACAAGATGAAGAGATACCTTACAAGTGAGAAATGGATCAAAAGATCAATAACTTTACAACTTCTATTACTACGCTATCTGTTCAACAATTGTATAACATAATTACTAATACTATTAGAGCTCAATATGGCGTGCCTTCTGAAAGTTCTACTGTGTATTCAAAGTCCTATATGAAGAGGATTGACTCGCTGAAGATGCCAATAGGATATCAACCACCAAAATTCTAGTAGCTTGATGGAAAGGGAAATCTAAAACAATATATAGCTTATTTCATAGAGACATACAACAATGCAGAGACTTATGGTGATCTTTTTGTGAAACAATTCATGCATTAATTGAAAGAAAATGCCTTTAATTGGTACATTCACTTAGAACCTGAATCTATCGATAGTTGGGATCAAATAAAAAGTGAGTTTTTAAATTGCTTCTATAGTATACATTGGACTGTAACTATGATTGAACTTACCAATGCAAAATAATAGAATGGCAAGCTAGTGGTAGACTACATCAACTATGGCATGCATTAAGTTTGAACTGTATGAATAGACTCTCTGAGATGTCTGCGGTAGATATGAGTATTCAAGGTATGCATTGGGGACTTCTATACATTCTTCAAGGAATTAAGCCTCACACTTTTGAGGAATTGGCCACTCATGCCCATGGCATGGGGTTAGAATTCTTGTTGAAGACCAGAAGAAGAAAAAGAAAGATTCAAAGAAAAAGGAAAGATATGCTAAAGCTGTTACTAAAAAATCTATGGCAATCAAGATAGCCTTGATCAAAATTCCCACAAGAGATAAAAAGGTTGCTGAGAAAATTGAAGATCAATACATTTCAGCAGGCAAGAAAATATTAAAAGAAATGCAATAAAAAGGAGTATCAATTTTGAAATTTTGATGTTTCTCATATCTTTGATAAATAATTAATAAGGAAGTCAATTGAACTATCAAAACTAAAATATTTTGATGAAGTTGGAAAGGTGAACGATCTAAAATATTTCAAGTATCATTAGGTTGTCGATTATCCAATAAAGAAATGCTTCATCTTCAAAGATAAAGTTAAGGATTGACAAGAGACAAAATAATATTCTTGACACAAAAAATATTGTTGGGTCAAATCTTGCTAGCGTTATAACAATAAACGATGCCACATATACTATGCCAAGCAAAGATAATGTCTTTTCTTTACTCATTGGGGCATCAATAATGCTTTAGTTTAGGAGTTTAGATCCAATTCTAGTGGAGATTCAATTTGCTGATGAAATGACTAAGCCAGAAACAAGTTCTACAATTGAAATTGAAGATAGTAGTGAATGGATTCTTGTGACATGCTGTTAAAGGAGAAGATAATGTGTTAATCAATCTCATCCATTAGCATTAAAGGTCTCACATATGGCTAGACGCTTTCAACCAAGAATGATGAAAAATCTATTGGCTACAAATGGTAAGTTGAAGAATTCATTAGAAGGTTATACAAGAAGTCAAGTGACTTTAAGAGATTATTTTCTAACAGGATTCTTAGATCAAAAAGTTGAAGAAGTACATGTTATATCTTGTGAAGCTAAAGAACAACACTCCACTTTCTATTGTACTACCATTATTTTTACAAATGAAGACTTTTCGTTAGGGTCAAAACCTCACAATCAGTCACATGCAGGAGCAAAAGGTTAACCGTATACTCATTGACGGAAGATCTACTGTAAATATCATGTCTAAATCTACCACAAAATTTTTGGGAATTTCTATTGAAAAACTCACACACATGTGCCGAGTATTCAAGGTTTCAATCAAAGAGGCTAACAAGCTATTGGTATGATTTGTCTAGACCTCACAATCGAAGGAGTTAAAAATAAGTGCTTTATTTTATGTCATTGATGCGAAGACTTTCTACCGTTTGCTTTTGGGATGGTTGTAGCTTTATGAGAATGGGGTGATGCTTTCCACTTTTCACTAATACTTTAAGTTTTCAAAAAATGGAGATATAGATGTGAAATTATTTATTGAAGCAAATCATACTTTGCTGATGCTAAACTTTATTTGGATCTTAACTTAGTAAATGAAGTGAAACTTGCAAAGTCTCCAGATAACCACCTCATTGAAGGGAGACAAGATTGCTCTAAAAATTTGAATAAATTGACAATTACTGAGGTATTGACAAACAAAAAATATGAGTTTGGTGATGAGTCCAACTTACCAATCTTTCGATATACACCATACTCATATCAAGAGAAAAAGGCAAATTCTACTGGGAGTATGCATTGAGCCCAATGGCATTGCCCAAAGCCAGTTAAAGATAGAAGAACTAACGACTATCAAACTTTGAGAAAAGAGTTGACCATACCTATTGTTGGCATAAGCTCATCAACTTATAATGGACCATATGTTGTAGGGGTTTCTCCCAATGAATTCAAGGGGACATTTGACCTTAAGGCATATAGGTTGCTTAAAAAATCTGACTATGACTTTGCTAATCCACCTAATCTAAGTGAGCTTAAACCTAAACTAACTAGAGAAAAAGTTCATAGACTCAATGAAGCACAATAGAAACTAAGGAGATAAGGATTTTATGTTGAATAGTCAAGGGCTGGATTTGGATTTAAAGTTGCAGAACTAGACAGGATATGTGTGATGAAGAAGGATAAGTATGCTAATGTCTAAAACATATTTTCATGAAAGATCATGTGAAGCAAGAAAAGCATAAACAGATTAATCATCAAATTTCTATATTTGATCGTCTTAATGCCCTAACTACTCATCCTTCTATCTTTGAAAGACTTGGCGCTTAAAATCAAAGCAAGCTTAATATAGGTCCATGTTTGAGAGGTTCTGTGTTCAATCGACTTGAAAATAATGTTGTGACAAAAGTAAGAAAAATAAATGTTGATGATAAGATTGATACATTGGAGTCAAAAAATAAGGGTCAGACTCTTCATTTATCTTAATCAAATGGAGCTAAACCTACCATCCTAGTCATCAATATGGATAGACATATGAAAATAAAGTAACATACCACAAAACATTAATGTAAAGAGAATGGTGCAAATAAAGATGAAATGAAAATCACTATTAACTTTAATTACACAAGTGTTAAAGAGGAGCTAAATCCTACATCACATGATCTGTGTCTTGAAGAATTCAATAGATTAGTGGCAAGTGGTTTCATACAAGCCACAAACTACCCAGCATGGAAAATGGTGCCTGTCCTAGTTTTAAAAGCAAATGGTGCATTAAAGTGGAGCATTACATTTTGAAGATTAGGAGTTATTGAGATTGAACAGTTATATGATGAAGAATTACATGCATATAATAACCATATTATTGTTGATGAAGAGCCTAAGTCAGAAATTCTTGAAAATACAGTCTCAAAAGCTCCTCTATAATTTGAAGATGGTGGACAGGCAACTATTGATGAACTCAAAAAGTTGAATCTTAGCATGATAGAAGAGCCTCGTGCCATATTTGTTAGCAAGCTTCTAAATCCTAAAAAAGATGAGCATTATTTCAAAACCTTGAGCGAATACATGGATGTCTTTTCTTGGACATATAAAGAAATTCCATGGTTAGACCGTAAATGTGCAATTCATTACCATAGAGCATGCCTAGGAAAGCAGTCACAGCGAGTGCTCCGCCCAGAGCTCATCCCTTTAATTGAAGTTAAAGTCAACAAGCTTATTAATGTAGGATTTATCAAAGAAGTAAAATATTCAACTTAGATCTCTAGCATCTACCAATCAAGAAGAAAAATGGTTTGATATGCATTTATGTTGATTTTTGAGATCTGAATAAGGCATGTCCAAAGGATGATTTTTCACTACCTATTATTGAGCTCATAGTTGACGCAACTACTGTACATGAAGCTTTATCTTTCATGGATGGATTCTCTAGGTACAATTAAATCAGAATGTCATCATAAGATGAGGAGTGTACAACTTTTCACACTCTAAAAGGTATTTAATATTATAAAATAATGCCTTTTGGGTTGAAAAATGCAAGTGCAACTAATCAACGAGCTATGCAGAATGTTTTAAATGATATACTACATATAAGGGTAGAGTGTTACTTCGATGATCTAGTGATCAAGAGTAAGAAAAGAGAGAATCACTTGGAAGATCTCTATGTGGTATTTGATCGATTGAGAAAATACAACTTGAAGATGAACTTGCTCAAGTGTACTTTTGGTGTCACGTCTGGCAAATTCCTTGGCTTTATAGTTTGTCATCGTGGAATTGAAGTTGATCCTATAAAAATTGATACTATCTAGAAGATGCCACCACCATGAAATCTTAAAGAATTACATAGTTTACAAGGTAATTTTGCATTCACAAAAAGGTTCATATCAAATCTGGTGGGAAGATGCCAATCATTTAATCACCTAATAAAGAAAAATGCTCCTTTTGTATGGGATAAAGAGTGTGAAAATGCTGACAGCATAAAGAAGTACCTCATGAATCCACCAATTTTGGAAGCTCTTACACTTGGAAAACTATTAATATTGTACATTGAAGTACAAGAATAATCAATTGGTGCTCTCATAGCTTAAGAAAATGATGAAGGAAAGGAGAAAGCTTTATTCTATCTAAATAAAGCCTCAACTGAGAATGATTTGAAATACTCCCCTACTGAGAAGATTTTCCTTACCTTATTTTATGCAATTAGAAAATTGAAGCACTATTTTGAGGCATATTCCATCCGACTCATTTCATGTGTTGATCCTATTAAGTTTGTGATGTCAAGATTAATGCTTTTAGGAAAATTGGCTGAGTGGTCTATCGTATTCAATCAATATGAGATCACATATATACCTAAAAAAGTTGTTAAAAGATAAGCTCTTGCTAATTTCCTGGCAGATAACCCTATTCTTGCAGACCAAGAAGTATATGATGAATTGCCTAATGAGGATGCCTTCTTCATTGAGATCTTGCCAGCATGGACAATGTTATTAGATGAAGCAGCTCAATATAATGGAGCAGGGATGGGGATCATCTTTATTTCACCAAAAAAGTAAGTTTTGACATATTCTATTGTGTTAAATGAGTTATGCGCTAATAATGTTGCAGAATATCAAGCTTTAATTATTGGGCTTCAAATGGCACTAGAAATAGAGATTTTGGAAGTTGAGGTCTGTGGTGATTCAAAACTAGTTATTAATAAGCTTTTAAATGTTTATGAAGTTAAAAAAAAGATTTGATTCTCTTACCTTCAACTAGCTTCTTGTTTGTTGAAGAAATTTGATAGTATTGTCCCAAGTCACATCCGAGGAAAGAAAATAGGATGACAGATGCATTGGACAATTGCACTGGCTTACTTGGCTATAACTTTAGCCCTTTTTGATGAAGAAATGACAAATATCCTATTATGTAATAGATGGATTGTGCCTTCACCAATTATGTTTGATTTTAAGGATGCAAATGCAATATCAGTCTCAGTTGGTGAAGATGAAAATTGGAGGACATTACTAATTGACTATCTAAAGTATGGAAAATTGTTGCAAGACCCTTATTGTAGGACAAAGGTGTTTTGGAAGTCATCTGCTTTTATTTTATACAAAGATATTTTATATCGTCGATTTTATAAAGGTATTTATCAGCACTATTTAAGTGGTGAAGAAGCAACTAAAGCTATGGCTAAAACATATTCTGGAGTTTGTGAAGCCTACCAACCAGGTCCTACGATTTATTTTTAGGTTAAAAGGATGGGCTACTACTGACCTACTATGGTTAAAGATTGTATGAGTTATGCAAAAAGGTGTGAGACTTGTCAAATGCATGCTAACTTTATACATCAGCCTCTTAAACCCCTATATCCCACAGTTACTTCATGGTCATTTGATGCAGGGGGCTTAATGTTGTGGGACCTATTACTTCTAATTCATTAGCTGGTCATGCTTATATACTGGCAACTATAGACTATTTCTCTAAGTGGGCAAAGGTAATTCCTCTTAAGAAAGTCAAGAAAGAAATTGTTAAGTTCATTCACTGCAATCTGACTTTCAAGTATAGAATGCCTCATTACATCATTACTGATAATGAGAAACCTTTCTAAAACAAGTTGATGGACAAACTCTACAACATTTGCATTCAAGCAATACAATTCCTCAATATACAATGCAGCTACAAATGGTCTAGTGGAGGCATTTAATAAAAATTTATACAACTTGTTGAAAAAAGTGGTATCAAAATCAAAAAAAAAATGGCATGAAAAGGTTAAGAAAGCTCTTTAGGCATAGTAGATAACTTGTCGGACTACTACCCATGCCACTGCATATCACTAGTTTATGGAATCAAAGCTACTCTCCCTTTGGAATGTCAAATACCCTTATTTTATATAATAATTCAAGAAGGACTTACTACTAAAGATAATGTTTGCCTTCAACTTGAGGAATTAGAAATATTGGACGATAAAAAACTTGAAACGCAACAACAACTTGAATGTTATCAAGCACATATGACAAAGGCATTTAAGAAAAAAATTTGTCTGTAATCATTTCAAGTTAGAGATTTGGTGTTGGCAGTAAGAAGACCCATTACCATTACCTAACGAATGGGAAGTAAATTTATGTCAAAATGGGATGGTCCATATGTATTAAAGAAGTTCACACAAATGTTGCTTACAAGTTCGTTGACAAAGATAGATTGCGTATAGGTCCTATAAATGACAAGTTTTTGAAGTGATTTTACCCATGAGAAGTTTTCTCTTAGACATATAAGCCTAAACTGCATGTTAGTCATGGCTCGCATGAGTACAAATTGTGTATGGTAACCACAAAAGATAGTGCATATGGTTAAACTGCTAACTTCCCCCCTAAAGGCATTTTATGTGGTTAAAATATTAAATACCCCACCTAGTCCAAAGTAAATAAGTAATGAATACTCATAACCCGTATGAGTATAAATTGTGAATAGCACTCTCCCCTCTAAAAAGAATGTTTACTTTGAACTACGTAATAACTTAATCCCGTTGATAGGGTACATGGGTAGCTTGGGAGATATTTCCCAAGTTCAGTCACACAATTAGAAAAAAAAAAAAAAAAGAGGGTTTGATGGCTTCCCAAATTCAATTATATAGTTGGAGCAAATTTGGATAACTTACCAAGTTCAATCACATCATTGGAACAAATTTAGATGACTTTCCAATTTCAATCATATCATTGGCATATGCCTAGATGACTTATTAAGTTCAAGCATATAATTGTAAGAAGTTTTGATTGTTTTTAAAGTTCAATTATAATAAGTTTGGCCTCTTCATTGGATAGCCAATTTTACTCATGAGTTTAAAGTTTTTTCTTTCTTTCTTCCACTCAATCACTGGGGGCATGTAATACTATTTTTTCTTTGAAGTTGGCATGAATTGAAGACATATTAGATAAAAAAAAAAAAAGAACAAAGAAAAGAAAAAGGAGAATGCACAAGGAGAATTTATAAAAAAGAACAACTTTTTATTACATATGTAGTAATCAAGTGTTCTTTTATATCAATAGAGAGAGAGAGAGAGAGAGAGAGAGAGAGAGAGAGAGAGAGAGAATACTAAGTAGCCAAGTGCTCATGCAAATATATCAAAAGCTATTACATCATTGTGAGATTCTTCAAGTAGTACCTCTATCTTCTTTAAAGCATCAACCTCTTTGTTAGTAAAAAATGGAGTATCTCAAGCTTTGAAATTTTATCTTTCTTAGGGGCCACTTCTTTTTGAATTTTTCTTCAGCTTTATAGAGTGATAAGTTTGCCAATGCTTCCTCATTGCTTAACTCGGTAAGTCATGTTCTCAACTCCTTTTGTTGCTTGGTGATCTAAAGAAGTTCATTTTTGAGACCATTCACCTCTTCAATTCTTTTATTTTCTATTGCCTCGGCCTCAAAAAGAACTTATTGTGCAAGAAAAAGTGCTTTCTCATGGGTTTGTTGTGTGTATTTTTTAATTGAATTTGGCTTAACCTTTGTGTAGATGGAAACACATTCAAAGAAAAATTTTAAATGATTCTCTTCAGATGATGTGTCTTTTATGTATAATTTCATCTCTGCAATCAAATCATTAATGGTTGGTTTTATCTTTGAAAGTAACTTATATGGAGTTTTCATGAATTTTGACATATTCGTTCTTAATAAAATTTGACTAATGTTTGCTTAGCTTCAGTTTTATAACTCGAGGATAAAATTCAAAAAGTTTAGCAACTAGGAATGGACAAGATGGAACTTCAAATGTCTTGTTGGGCTTATCTTTCTCAGCAAAAGATTTCTCAAGTAATGTTACCTTCGGTCACTTGTTGGAATTAGCAGTATCATTGATAGCTTGCATGTCATCATCAAGAGACTAAGGAATAGTTGCAAGTCAAGAGGGTTTGCCCTATTTATTGAACCAACACTACCTTCAAAAGTAATTGAGACTAGTACTTCAAGATCTACAAACTTAAAAGAAGAAGAAGAAGAGATTAGTGCAAAGGATTGACAAATATATATACATATAAATAGAGATGCATGCTATATGAAAATAACTTTACATATTTTGTAAATTTATCTAAAGGTAAAGAAGAACTTGGGACATCTATAAAGAAGTTTGAATTAATACTGATATTATCTAAATCCAAAACCTTTAGTTTCTTCTTTAGTATACATTGGTTGCTGGAGTAGTCATTTGAGCAAGAAAGTGCAGAAATTATTACACTTCCTTCCATTGGAGCATTAGTAAATGTAAGTATGGGAGATGAAACTTCGAGTAAGCTACAACTTGTTTTAGATGGTGGTTTAGCATGGTTAGCAATGTTATGCTCCTTAGGCTCCAAATTCCCTCCTTCAACTTGTCTTAAACCAATATGATTTTGAAGAGATGAGGCTGCTTAGTTATTTTTGAGATCTTTCATTAAGGCTTTTTTAGGTAGAGACAGATTATTTCCAAAATGCCTAGGCTTAGATGTATACTATTCAAGTCTTTCCCCAAGTTGATTGGATCAGCCAAAATTTGATCCCACATCTCTTTGAGTGACTTTGTGAACAATTTTAGTACCTTTTATTTGTGAAGTCTTCTAACATTTGCTCCAATAGTCTACATATTCCTTTGTGGCCAATGAAAAGGAAAAAGTGTTTTCAGGAATGATAAGTTTGTAAGATGTATTCAGCAATGTACATGACTACCAAAGTCGAACAAGCTCGTGCAAATCACAAGTAAGAATTTCTTTTTCAAGTTACCTAGGATGTCTTAACAAAAGCTATATTGCCAACTAAATCGATGAGGACTATAGACATCAATGATATGCCCTTTTCCTTATTGGAATGTCAAATAGTTGGAATGTAAAGCTACAAAAAGATCTTTTTAAGTATTTGATATGCATGGGCCATCTATTACTATTACTACTTGCGAGGATACAAGCCTATATTTGAATGGTTGAAGAGTTGATGCTGAGGAATAAATCTCATGTCTGTGAAAGATCAAAATATTTGGCTATATTCTCTTCTGTATATTTGACAATCTCAGCTCCTCCTATATCAATCTTAGATTAAAAAAAAAATGAGTGACAAGGTAGTACACTATCCAACTATGAATATAATAAATGGAAAAGATAGAAATAGACTAGTGAAGATTCAGCGAAGTCGATATATTCCTCAAACCGCAGTATATGCCCACCAATATAGAAATTGCAAGATAAAAGCAATCAATGTTTGCCATTCTACTAGCAACCTTAAAGATAGTGGCATGAATTAGATTTGCTTTGTGATATGGTAGAACAAAGCTTCATAACTAGCAAGAAAAGAAGATAGCCAAGTAGGTCTCTTCTCTAACATTCTCTTTAGCCTCCAATATCATAAATGGCTTATTATATTCCTTGGTGTGAAGCAAAAGTGATGTATCGATTCTTCCACATAGATTATGAGAGATCTTTGGCTCAGTAGACTTATTTTAGGAAAACCTCAAAGGGGGTTCCATGTATCTTATTGGTTCTTTAAACTAAAAGCTAATCCAATCAGAAATAGAAACGCCATCAGAGTCCTTTGGAAACATACGATAAGCCAAGAACAAATACTAACAGCTTCGTGGTAAAGAAGGGGCGTGTTTGCCCTCACTAAGTAACTCCTTTGCAATGGGGATGACTTCATCATATCCATGCATAGGCAATCCACCAAGGACATAAAGATCCCATAAAGAGATTAATAATTCACCAATAACAGTGTGCAGGGTATTGTGGAAAAGCAGACATATGTCAAAAGTAAGGCATAGACCAGCTGCATAGATCTTCGCTTGACGAAAAGCATCTGCATGATGGCCTAGCACGTCCTTTGTCCATTCCTAATAACTTGCATGAAAAGATACTTTGCCAAAACTTGATACAAAAATTTTCAATGGACGTCCATTGATGCTAAGGTGATAACCTACAAATGAAAACTCTAAGCTAATGGCTTTGGCGTCATGAAGTGAGGATTTCCAAAGAAAGATCCTAAAATGAGATGCACTGCCGAAACGTGGATTAATCACTTCCTTGGTTGCCTTTTTGAACCACTCTTGGATAGACATAGATATACTAAGAGGT
>JACGDI010002003.1:203507-237649 GCA_014898725.1 Jacaranda copaia
AAGAAGGTAGAAAAATAATAGAAACATCTTTCAATTTGATGGCTTACTTGAAGTCTTCAAAATTTTTGTATTTGCTATATTTTGATGCCCTTTAGAAATATAAACTTTTCTATTAATGAATGTCGAGGGAGCCCAAGGAGTCCTCTTTTAGTCGTGCTAATTAACCATTAGAATGGAGGTAGTAATGATTATGTGAATGCTATGAGTATTTTCATCGCACAGTTGGTGTGCAGGAATTAAAAGAAAGAAGATGTCCCTAATTTGAGTGATGGGTTTTCCATTGCAATTTCCCAACTCAATTTCAACTATGCTCGGCAAAGTTATCACTCCCTTTTATAATATTTTTGTTGAAGAGTTATAGTCCAAATATGTCATGGAAACTAACTCGTTCAAATTAATGTGACTCTCTGTTAAAGTCAAATTTTTGTGGATGGAGAGTTCAACATGATCTAGCCTTGTCTACAATCTGGAATGTTATTTTTCTTTGCCAAGTTGGAGTTTGGTTTGGTGTTCAGGGGAGAATTTTAATCGACTTCATCATGGGCTACATATGTATAATTTTGCATCGACACCTGCAACCTGCGGAAGCTTTGTTTTCTATTGTTATGAAACAATAGAAAGAATGGTTTTTTTTTCCAAATGCGCCAGTTAATTGTGGGCCACATGAATAATTTAAAGAGAATTTGGTTTTTGCTGGACTTGTTCTCGAATTCATTTGTGTATTTTTTTATTTTTTTTTTTGCAATTGAGATGGAATGGTGTTTAATAATAATGGTGGGCCATACAAAGGCAAATAAATTGAAGAATAAATGTGAGTTGTTACTTGGTTTAGTTTGATAATAAATTTTCATTAAAGGATATTTTTTCAAAGTCTAATTGATAGATATGTAAAATTATTGATAGCTACTTATTCACTTCGAGATATATGTTGTTTGTGCATATGTCTTGAGGGGATATTTGTAGACGACTTAATTTTTGACCAATTTAAAAGTGACAAGTATAAAAAATATATTAGGTATTAATTTAAAATTTTTTATTTATGTATTGGGATTTTTTGAATTTAATTTTGAAAGATGAATAGTTAATTTTAATTAATCATATAATATTATTTTATGCAAAAACCAAAATCAACAAATGTCGAAATGATGTATCATGCCAATCAGATCAAGTATAGTGGCCTAGTACTCTCGAGCTAACTAAATTGTGGCACGTGGTGCATCTATGTGCATGGATCGATCAAGTCAAAATATTTAGTGTTATTTCTTAACATATGTATCAAAGAGATAACTACAAAAAAAGTCAAAGTCATTTGAAGGTCTCCTACTAAACACCTATATAAAGGAGTCTTCAGAGAGACATTCTTATATTCACATACACATATATTCTCAAATCCAAGTTCCAAGTCTTCAAGGCTCAAGTCCAAGACTCAAGTTTTCAAATTTTAAATTTCTACTACGACGAAGTATTGCTACTGCGAAGGTTATATACTTCTTCAAAGCATCAAATCATCAAGTTCTTTAATCTTGGAGTTAAGATTCGAGTTCAAAATTTTTTTGTAATGTTCTTTTATCAAGTCAAAAGATATGACACTTTATATCCAAGAACAAGGTTCAAGCCTTTGAATCATATATTGGGAGAAGAATAAGGGATTAGTTTGTTATAAATTTATTTTCTCTGATAAATTATAATTCTCTTTTATTCTTTAATATAAATTTAATTTGTCTATTAATTTTCTTTATCTTGTGATTAATTTTTGCAAACAACGAAATTTGTGTAAACAGTTATCTCTTCGATATGGTAATACTAAATATCAAGAGATAATATTAGTTATCAAGAGATAATATCAAATATCTTTGATTTGATTAGTCCATAGGTATAGACACTTCATCTTTGACACTTGTCAATATTTAATTTAAGTATAAAATAAATACTAAAGTATTAATTAAAATTAACTATTTATTTTTTAAAATTAAATTTAGTAAATTCTAAAATAAAAATAAAAAATTTTAAATTAATAACTAGCATATTATTTTACACGTGTCACTTCCCAATTGGCAGAAAATTGATATGTCTGCACATGCATCACAAATTTTGTTTTTGTTGAAGTTTAGGTTGGGGATTTCTCTTACTATATTCCTTTTAACAATGTGGTAAAATAATTTCATGTTTGGATGATCTAAATGTTTTTGCCATGCCCAACTAGGATCTTCATATGCAATGAGATATTTTACCTTTTGATTTGAAAGATCATCCAAATTGACATAGTAAATGTTTCAATCTCTAGTGGCAATGAAGACAGTTTCATCGTCTTTTGAGACTATGCAAAGTGAGGGGTTTGAATTGGACTTGGTATCCGCTGTCACATAATTGACTAATGCTTAGTAGGTTGTGTTTTAACCTTTCTACCAGCCAAACATTTTCAATGAAAGTTTCAATGTTTCTTCCTACACAGTTCCTATTTCGATAATCTTTCCCTTGGAATTGTCTGTAAATAATACATTTCCTCCATTGAATTCTTCTAGGCCTAAGAAAAATGACTTATCTCCTATCATGTGTTTGGAACGTCCACTATCCAAACATCTTTTTTTGCTTGCTTTCTTCATTGTTCCTACATCATAGATGTTGAGATTTTTAGGTACCCATATATTTGTAAGAGAAGTGACCAATGTGTTGTAGGAGTGGCAGACTCAGGGATTTCTAAACTTTTCAATCAGCGCATTTTTCCTTTAACTTTTCTTTTTAGTGAATAATTTTCTTCAAGAAGAGTCTCTATTTTTCTTTCTAATTCTTGTTTCTTTGAATTATTCTATTTTTTTCTTCTAATCCTTTCCTAATAATATTGTTGTAGATATGTACTATTTCTGATTTTTCATTTACAATTTTATGCAATTGGTCCTTAAGAGCATTTATCTCAATTTCTAATGTAGTTAATTGATTGTGACATTCAGCATGCATATTAAAGGAACTTGTACTTTCATAATTAAATTCAAAATTTTCAGAATTACTTCCAAAACTAAAAGCTACTTGTTTGTCCCCCCTTAAACAATTGTCTTCAATATCGAATTGATCAAAATTAGAATCATTCCAAATTATCGTCATAGCTCTCTGTTTGGAACTTTGTTCAGGTTTAGGACTTCTTCTTAATTTTGGACAGTCTGGTCCATTGTGTCCCACCTCATGACCCTCACGGCATATGATTTGCTGTGGCTTCTAGTGCTCGTTATTATTTCTTTTGAAATTAGGTCTTGACTCTTTACTAAATCTTCCTTTCACCTGAGTAAGTTGTCTTAATCGTTTTGTGATCATAACAATTTCCTCATTTAATGCTTTCTCTTCAAGATCTCCTAAATCCTCGTTCCAATCTCCATTTTATGCACGAAAGGCTATGTTTTTCTTGTTTTGCTTTGTTCCTTAAGAGAAGTGTCATTTCATGTGGGTGAGAGAACCAATACATTCGGCCCTAGTCATTTTTTCTAAATTCTTTGCCTCATGGATAGTAGAAAGTTTCAGATTCCATTCCTTAGGTAAGGAGCGCAAAATTATTTTGGGAGAATGTAACCAAACATAGCCTTGGTGATTTTTGCCAAAAACAACAAAGGCATTATTATAATCAAGGAAAGAGATTGGTCATAATCAAAACAAAGCTGGAAGAGATCCTAACATCTCTCAAAATAAAATTAAATATAATTTCATTTTCAACATATTCTTCCATCCCACTCCCAAAATATATTCTCTCATGACACTCCAAAATAAATCCAAGCATGCCTCAAAATAAATCACTATATAATTTCATGCAATCTAAGAAATTTGATTTCTTATTTTTTTTTATAAGAATTTAAAAATTCTAGACAAATCTAATTTATTATTATACAATGGGAATTGGGAAAGACTGATAAATATAATTATTGGCGGTAGAGGTATGCTAATTAATAGTTTATTGGGTTGGGTTGGGTAGGGCAGGGCAAGGCAAAATCATGTCAATTCGACTAAATTTGGGCTTCAAAAAGAAAGTCACATTAGTTTGTGGACAGACGAGCTAATAAAAACTTGTATTATATACATATATATATATATATATATATTGGTAGGGGGATTGTCCCCAATCTAATTTGAGTTCCCCCCTCCCCCGCCTTGAATTCACCCTCGATTTAGGATTAGAATTGGTGCAACCGACATTGCTTGGCCCCCCATATAGCCCTCGCTATGATCACAGGCTTGTGCAACTAGGCTCAATAAAATTAACTTAAGACTTAAGAGATTTATATTCAACATTCTATGCTTCGGGTACAAGATTTTAGTATATTGGATTTAACTTTTTATGGACAAGTTCTAAAAAATAGATAAAGAGTCACAATAGTATATTTGATTTCACACTAATAAGAGAGGAACACAATCACAACTCTCCTTGAGGTGCAAAATGGCAAGTTTGAGTCATCATAATATTTGCACAAAAAAAAAATACGAAAAATCGTTTGTGGAATGCTTTTCAGGGTTTTCTCTCTTGTTCTATCAACCTTCGCAAGGCTATATTAAGGTACACTTTCTTGACCTTTCAAATTACCAGGTATTGATTACTAGGCTAATACACCAATTGAAGGAGTTTTGATGGATTAATGTCAAGTTCTAGTGCCCCTTAATGGTTTCATAAATGTACATTGACGTTCTTGCAACTAAGTATAGGTTTTGGAAGACATGCGGTCTTCATATTATGAGGTGCTTTCAGCTCGGGAGTCAAAGAAACGTTGTTGGTCTAACTATTTTAGGTTGGATCATTTAGTAAAAGCTCCAGGCATCACTTGAACCCCCCCTTTTGTAGTGCGATAAGGCAATCAAGTCGAGGAATAAGAGTAACGTGCTGAAGGCGCTCACAATTTCTTGTTATGCCTTTTAAAGCAAATTATTTATGTTTTCAACCACCGATTCTTTTTATTATTGGGAGTCCATCCCATACTAACAATTACAATTTACGTAATAATTTTGCAAGTCAACTTTGCTTAGATGTAGTGTATTTATTTGGCTCGTTTGCATCGACTGATATTCTGAAATTTGGATACACTATTCTTTCCGTGGTGTTATTATGGCTACAATCCAAATATTGCTATTAGATATTGCTGTTTATTTTACAGATCTAAGAGGATACCAAAATGCATGATGCAAGAATATTTTCCTAGTTTCCCCGGTCCATTAATAGAGAACATGCCATCTTTGCCTTTTCCTATACACTCCAAAATTATTGTGAAAGCGCCGTGTAGTTAAGGATTCAACTTTAGTTGAGTTTCATAATCTTCTGAAGGTATTTCTACTAACATCTCACCTCATATTTCTCTTGAACAAATTACTGCATGCATTATCGGTATCTATGGGAATGCTCGAAAGGTCGTATAAACATACATTTTTCCCATCTTTTTTGAAAAATTTCAAACTTTGCAAAGCTTTAACAACTTGTAGCTCAAATGCGCTCATTGATTTTTTTTTATTTTTTATTTTTTTGCTTTTGAAATTTTGATTATTGTTGCATCTGTTGGAGCATATAAACCAGTACAAATGCAATTAATATGTCATTTGAGAACTAATGAATTCATCTAAACATTCAATAACACTCTAATCAAATCCTAAAAATGCTCTTCTTTGTGTCGCTTTTTTCAAACTTAGGCATCGTGTCCAATTTATTCTTAGCAAATCTTTAAAAAGAATGTTGAGCCTCTAACACGATTTAATAGCAATCTAAAGTAATATCTAATTTCTCCTTCTATAGTTCTATTTGATTTGCACAACATATAATACCTATCATATATGTATTCTTCCTCTCTTTCCAACATCTATATTGTTTGCCCCAGTCATAGTGTTCTAGAAATTCTTATAAAGATATTTTCTTTCTTTTTCTATCAATTAAACTTATTTTCTGATCTTCACTTTTAAATCACACACACACACACATATTCCAGGAGTATTGTCCTTGGATATGTGCATGGTCCCGTCTTAGAATATCATGTAGATTTTGATTTTGTCTAATAAATCACAAATTATTGATTTGCTAGACGAAGTTGTACATCAAGAACATTGGACTACATTGCACTTAAATTGAATTCAAAAATCCTCCATATTAGTTCTTGAGCGAAGATGCGCCGAGTGTCTTGAAATTGCTTAATTTCATAAATTTTATTTTATTCATCATTTTGGATAATTTTAATGAGCATTCTATCATGCCCTATGTAGATATATTTTTAAAGACTTTCATAGTTATCACTTCACAATATATATCAATGTTCATATGACTAAGGCTATAAATGAATATTCGAAAATTTGTTTACTGATCACGTTCGTATCCGTTTATACAAAAATTTTCGCATTCGTTTAAAACAAATATTACCTGTATTCAATTAATAGACATCTGATTATAAATGGATACAGATATGGTAAATGTATATCTGATCCGTTTAATATCCACTCCAAATACATATTTATTAAATAATATATTATTTTTATTTTTTTAATAAAAATCTCATAATTGATATATGTAAATATATAAATTATAATTGAAGAATTGGGAAGAAAGAAGAATAAATTTAAAAAATTATTGTAATACAGAGAAAAATTTGAACAATAAAGTTAATCAACACAATTATTGTTGGTTGACTTTATAATTAATATACTTAAATGCCATTATGATTATTAATAAGTACTAATAATCAATTATAAAATCAATTATTAATTAAAAATTATATTATTTGTTTGATTGCTTTTTTTTTTTAATGAAATTATATAGTTGCTTTTATTAATTAAAAATGTATTTGTTATAGGTTAATAGATTTACACATTTGGATATTTGTAAATAGATATCTAAAGAATTATCATCGAACGTTCGAATGCGAATAAGTTTCATAAAATATGAAAAAATCTGAATAATTATAATAGAATACGGATATATCCGAATTCGATCGGTATCCAACGGATACGATTTTAGATATAATTTTTTAATATCCATCAAATTCATATCTGTATCCGAATATGAAAACAGCGTATTCGATGTGTTTAATGTCCGTTTACACCCCTAAATATGAGAATTAGTTGTGAATAAGAGATATGAATTGCAAGGTAGCAGAACTATTAAGTAAAGAGCAATGGTTGATAAAGGAGCATTCTTGTAACTGAATGCATGTTTAAGAATTGGGAGATCTTCACATGATGAGGTGCTTTCAGCTATCATTTAGTAGAACTGACAAGGGAGAAGACTCCATCCATGTATGAGTCGTAAATTCATAATCATAATTATTAATAGGTTCGCCAAAAAGCAAATCAAATTAAAAATTCATCTAACATTAATTGATTTATCAACTTACTATTGCAAGCAAATTCGAATATACAATGCCTCCACGGAAAGTTATATGGTCTGAACAATTAAACTATCGTATTGATAATTCCATTACATTCATGCAATCAACCTTCAATCCTATGTCAAAAGAATTCTTCTCTTTTTTGAGTGATTGGCTTTATTAAGTCAATCAAAATTGAACTACCATATATATAAAAAAATCCGGTCTGCCTCAGTCTCTTTCAACATGCGACGTGTCACAACAATTTGCTATTGCGTGCCGCAAATGTCCAGGATGTGGAAAAATAGTTAGGTCCCTCCGACCGTAGTGACACTTAAATGTCCCCAGTATTAACTTGGCATCCAACTTCATTCGCTCACTAAGTTGTCAGGTCAAATAATTCTGCCTTGCCCTCTACTTCGACCAATTTCCCAACCCTTTTTCCACTCGTAAACGCAAATTCGGACAGATTACAACAGCTCGAAAGGGCACCTCTTTCTTGTATTTGTGTTCGTATTTCTTGATTTGAATTTTTGTTTTTCTATTCTCTTGAAAAAACGGCCAAATCACATTATCTGATATATAAACGTGAACTGTACTATTTATCAATATTTGTTAATATATTATCATATTTCTCATTTAATAAAGCGACCGAATTAATTAGCCTCATCTAAAATGATAAATCTGAATATTGTACATCTTGTCTCACCCCTCCCTTCCCACCAAAGTTTTCGCTTTTGTCTCCCATTTATGTTTTCTCTAATTGTATTACTTTACAAATAAATCAATTAAAATAAACATACATTATCGCACGTGGTAAATAAATAGTCGAGTGGTGGATTTGTAATCCAATAATATAAATCTCTTATATAATGTAGAAAATTTGAAGTTCAAAATTTGAATCTTAACAAATTCTTAATACATGCCTGCAAAACTTTATATGTTAAAAACTTAAATGCATCCATCAAGTGAGTATTCTTTTATTAAATCCTACCTTAAAGGAAATGATATCAAAAGTTTTTCTCACTAATGATCGTTATACCATCCACATAGGCAAAATTAATGATGTGGCCAAGAACCATTTCTCTCCGTGATGTTAACATATGGTGTGATAATGGTAACTTATAAGCCAACCTTGTACCAAAAAATAAGACCAAACCTAGGATTCAAGGATGGATTTAATTTTGTGTTTAATTCTTGTAGATTGATGTCGACCTTTAGGTTCCTGCGGGCTTATATTAACAAAGAAGAACAGTATTTATTAAGAAAGCCACTTGGTGCAAAATTATGCGCGTGGGGCTCACAAGACATAAAAACACCGCGTTTGGCAGTCAAAGAGTTAGAAAAATAATCGGCACTTTAATTCTGCGGATATTTTTTATTCTTTGAGAAAAAAAAAAAAAAAAAAAACAGTCACACACACGTGCACGCACGCGAGCGCACACTTTTTTTAAGGTTTAATAATATATATGTCATCCATTAAGAGGGCGTTTGGGGTGAATTTATAAATTATTTAAATTATATTATAAAATATTTGGAAGCTGATAAAATATTATAGAGTGTTTGATAAATTTTTAATATTTTAATAATTTTTTTCAATTTTAATTATGTTAATTATAAAATTATTATTACTAATATTTTATAATCTTCAAAAGATTCTTTTATCCAAATATTTTAAGAGTTTATTTTTAAAATAAAATCTAGTATTTTATAAATTTGAGAAATATTTTATAAAATGTAGAAATTTATAAAATAATCTCAAATATCTATCCAAAGTTAACCAAAGGGAAGCTACCCTGGCAAGAACAACGATATAGGTGGAAGTCAAATGTAGGGGTGTAAATGGATATTAAACGGATCTGATACACTATTTTCATATTCGTATCCGTTTAACTTGTTGAATATTCGGATACGGATATAGATTTGACAAACATTTAAAAATGATATCCAAATTTGTATCTGTCGGATTCGAATATATCCGTATTCAATTATAATTATTCAGATTCATGCATATTTTATTAAACTTATCCGTATTTAAATTGTTATTTTATATTCATATTCGATGATAATTATTTAAATATCCAGTTACGAATATTTAAATACGTAAATTTATGAATTTATAACAAATATATATTTTAATTAATAGAAGAAATTATATAATTTTATTAAAAAGAAAACAATCAAACAAATAGCATAGTTTTTAATTAATAATTAAATTCATAATTGATTATTAGCACTTATTAATAATAATAATGATAGTTAAGCATATTAATTATAAAGTCAACCAACAATAATTATGTTGATTAACTTTATTCTTCAATTTTTCTCCATATTGCAATAATTTTTTAAAGTTATTCTTTTTTCTTCTCAATTCTTCAATTATAATTTATATATATACATATATGAATTATGAAATTTTTGTTAAAAAATATAAATAATATATTATTTAATAAATATATATTCGGATCGAATATACATTTACCATATCCGTTTTAAACGGATGCAGATAAATTTTGTATAAACGGATACGAATTCCAATGGTAAATAAATTTTTAAATATCCATTTATAGCTCTAGTCAAATATAAATTTGATACCAGATTACTTGTTTTCCTCCGGAACTTAGCTTGTTAAGGAGATTCAATTTTTGAATTTTGAATGTTATATATGAATAAAGACGCCAAATTTGGCTCTAACAATGGAACAAAAAAATTTTCCTTTATGGCATAGGGTTTTTGGTAGCTATTTAATTAATTGGAACTGAAAAATAATTTGTGATCAACAAAGAACAAAATATTGTTTCAATTTATTCAAAATCTTTGAAATTCATTTATTATTCTCTGTGTTTGGTATTTGTGCATTTTGTGTAACAAACTTACACTATGCTAAAATATGATATATCCAAAACTAGATGAATTTAAAAGAGTATTAATTAATTTAAATATGATTTTTGTAATGAAAGAAGAAAAGGAAAAGGTTGTGAGACCTTAGCTTGGGTTTTTCAATAATGATAATTTGAGATATGAAAATTCTATTATTAAATAGCACTAGCAAAGTCGTGAGTTGTATATTTTTATACTATATTAAAAAAAAAACTCTTTATTATGCTATATCAAAATATTATTTATCTGA
Source organism: Jacaranda copaia (assembly GCA_014898725.1). NCBI lineage: Eukaryota > Viridiplantae > Streptophyta > Magnoliopsida > Lamiales > Bignoniaceae > Jacaranda > Jacaranda copaia. The sequence goes on from JACGDI010002003.1 coordinate 213,951, forward strand.
AATATCCATATAAGATAGAAAATCAATATATATATATATATATATATTCTTAAAATTTTATCCATAACTCACACGTAATCTATCCACTCATTCTCCCTTCTCTTAAATGCATTTTCCCTACTAACTGTTTCTTTCTCCAATGTCTATAACTCCCCTCCCCCATTAATTCTCTTTCTTCTCAGTATTCATAACTCTTTCATCTATCTATAATATTAATAAAATATCTACTTCTTTTTTGTATGTTTTCAAATACTTCCTATATGCCAATAAATAAGTAGATAATACCTTATCCAGGACCAAAACATCATACTCATTACCATGCCTATATTTATTAAAGATGATGTAATGAGTATAAGTAGGGTCTATACCCATAAGTTGCCGATCAACTCATACCCACAAGTTACCCATTACCTTAAATTTAATATATTAACCTAGAAATTGTTTATATTGAAATCAAATTTATATTAGTGATGAACTTTTTATATAAAATAATTACAAATTTGTGAATGAATAGTAACAACTAAATAATTTTCTTTATTAAAAACTAAACTAAATTAATAAAATTAATAAAGTTAATATTTTGATAGCAACCTTTTTTTTTTTAACTGGAATAGCAATAGTAACAATTGAACAGTTTTCATTAATAAAATTAACAATATTAAAATTAATAGTGGGCTAAAGATTTTTCTATAAAAACAGTTAATAAAATTAATTTTACTAATGAATAAACTTTGCTAATAAAAACATTATTAATGAATGAAAAATTAAAAAATAAAGATTAACTACTTTAAATTTAATGATCAAATTAATTAAATATAAAAGATTTTTTTTTTTTGGTGCATCGTATGCCAAATAATATTTTTAGTATATATTGAGAAAATTAGTATATACATTAAAAGCATAAGTCCAATAAACTAGATCCAGTGGATCTTGAGTTAGATAGGGTAGGGTAGAATATAAGGCATTTTTTGTTTAGGTATTTTAGGTTTAAGGAACAGGTATGGGTAGGGTGATACCCTACTTATTTGCAGGTTTATTTTTCTAAAATGTCTTTATTTTTATTTTTTATCCCCATAACTATAGAATAACTACGACCCCTTCCCACTCCACTATTATCACTTTAGTTCCACAATGATTTGATGAATGTTATAGGTATTTTCATTTCTTTGCAAATCTTTTCTTTTCAATTTTTTTTATGATATATTTTTTCTTATTTATATTATTTTATTATTTTTATTTATTAATAATTGCTTACGCATCAAGTGTACACTAGCTACTAATACTATTTAAAAAGAAAAGTCGTTTTATCACATTACACCAAAATATTATTTACCTAAAATGCCCTTATAAGATAGAAAGCAAATTCATATAAATTTTCTAAATTTTATACATAACTTACATGTAATATCTCCACTCATTCTCACTCTCACTCTCTCACTCTTTCCCCTTACCAACTATTATTCTCTCCAACATCTGTAACTCCCTCCCACACTAATCACTAATTCTCTCCATTCTCAATACTCAACTATTTCAATATACCCCAACCGTAGGTAGAGTTTTCTTAAAATTTTCTACCTAAGGTAATTCTACATGTTTAATTTTACATATTACAAATGAGATTGATGTGTGTGTTATAATATTTTTTAATAAAGTATATAATGATAATTGATTTATTTGGACTGTTGCTTGATTTATGGGCATTTGCAAATTTCAAGGGAGCATATGTAGACGAGCTGAAGGAAGAAAGAAATTACTAGTGGGGTTTTTCCTTTATAAAACCAATTTTCGATATCTTTTGTTTGGATTGATTAAATTCGCAGTATATGTAGAAGTTGCTTTGGATTATGCTTTTTATTTTTTTCTCACACACAACAAAACTTAAGCGCATGCGTTCTCCACTTTTCAATTACATCAACATTTAGGTACATCTTTCTTATATTTTCAGATAGATTATTTATTACTTCAAAATGTTTTGGTATTTATTCAAGAATTTGTTTAAGCAATTCATATTTATGCAAGTCAACGTTTTCTTCAACCGATCAATTAAGTGCAGCTAAATAAGGAGCATCTTTAAGGTATTTTGAATCAATTTTCATGCTGGCAAGCAGCTTCTATTTAATTTTTAGTATAGATTATTACTTCAAGATTATTTGTATTTAGTGTGTGTGTGTGTGTATATATATATGTATATTATTTCTTCAAGATTATTCTTAGAAGCAAAGACGACTCGCTAGCTAGTTTTTCTAATTTTCTTTCTACTTGAAATTAAATAGAACAATTCCAATTCCAATTCCAATTCCAATTCCAATTCCTGGCATGTATTCATATATTTTTCATTTTTTTGTAATTGTTAAATTATTGTAATGCATTTTTATACACAACACATGCATACAGTTTTCAGAGTATGGTTTGTATACACAACACAACACAACACAACACATACAGATACACATACACATACACATACACGTACGACAACGCAAATTCAACATTATGCAATTTCTAGATTGACAACTAAAAAATCGTAAAAAATTAGAGCTTTCAATCAACTATGAATTTACTTTTTGTAGCTTCGTCCATCGATATAATTCTTTCGGTGCCAATTTGCATGTTGATAATATTTACATCAGGAAAAACATAATACTTAATTTATACTGGTATATATCGAGCATCAAGTTCTAGGAAGGAAGGAGCCAACACGAAGACAACTTACGCTTCAAAACCTTGAGAAAACCAACTGGCATTTCAATTGAACTTCCAGTTACAATATTGAGCCTGCAGCTTCAAGTATGCGGTAATTTTATTGTGCCAAGTTGTAGCAGTACTATAAAATTTCTTTATACATAATTTAGAGGATGATGTTTGGCTAAGCTTATTTAAAAGGTCTTACAAGTTCTTACATCTAACAAGATATTTTTGAAGCTTATAAAATGTTAATAATGGCTTACTTCTTAAAAAAAAAAAAAACTTATAAGATCTTAACATCTTATTTTAAGAACTTATGAGCTCATTTAAAAAAAATTACCGAATAATTTTTGACACGTATTTTAAGATGCTTTGAAAAACTTATAAGTTTATTCAAACACCCTGAAAGAAATTTTCGAATCCAATGGAATTCATCGGTAAAGGAAGGACCCCTCAAATACAGATTTTTTTTCTTTCAATCATATTTCAATTGTTCATACGATATATAAATACTGTTACTACAAAAAGTATCACAACCTTGATGGTCAAATGTCGAATGCTTATTGAACCCTATAAATTGCGTGAAAGTAGGATACTTAAAATTCTGTGGTCAAAGAGTTTTAGAAAACGTTTTTGGTGGAAAAAAATGTGAATTATCAAGATTTCGAGAGAAAATAGATAGACTAGATAATAAACCACTATCAATAGAAATTGTTGATTTCTTACTTTCATTAGTTAATTTGATAGAGAATCAAGATCTACCAGTGTAAATTGGAATGGTCTTTCTTTATTTTCAAAAGAAAAAAAAAATAGATTCTGAAAAAGAAACAAAATATTCAATATATTTTTAACTAGGATTGTAATGGATGCTAATGGAAAAAAAATGAGCAGAAAATCGATTATTCTATTTATTCTATTATTTAGTTTAGAGTATTATATATATATTAGAATTAATTTTTTTTTCTTCTAGAGTTTTTGAGTGAGCTAATAAGCTCCTCAAAATATATTATAAGATGTTTGTGAGCTTATAAGATGTCAAAAATTGTTAGGTTGATATTTTTTTTTTTAAAAAAAAAAAGAGCAATTATAAGCTCTTAAAATAAGAAGTAGGATCTTAAAAGCTATTTTTAAAAAAGTATGTCGTTACTAACATCTAATAAAATCCAAAATCATATTTTTATACAAATACTTTACAAACTTACTCTTAAAAAAAGATTTAACTTCTTATAAACTCCAAAAATATCTCATAAAATATAGAAGCTTGTAAAGTTAAATAAATTTAGCCAAACATCCTCTTAGTTACAAATCCTTCCTCTTGACATGTGTTTACTATAAGTTTAATTATAAATTTCATTTGTAGTTTGATTCATGAATACAAATTTCTTCACTGTTTTATCTCGGGTTGTGTGCATAGTTTGACTAATTTTGTTTCCATCTATTCTTTGATATAGTTTTCTTATGATTAAAAAAATTACTTAATATTAAGAATTTTGTTATATCTTGATTTTTTTATTTAGTAATGTCTTCCTATTGAATTTTATATAACCTTTTAATTGCATCGTAATGGCAATAAAAAAAAAGAGTATCATATAATTCATCAATCAATTTTTATTATATTGAATGAAAATTTTCGTAAATAAAAATATATCATACTTAAAAAGTATTTATTTGCACGATGATCGCTAATATATAGTAATGTCAAGAGTTGTATATAATATGTAACAATAGGAGATTATCCATTTTTCTTCCTAAAATTTGTCTTTAACAGATATTGCCAAAAACCTAATGGTATTAAATTACATAATGGATTTGTTGCATATCTTTTGCCTGCATCCTTAGTAATTACACACCACTATTCCATCATTTTTCTTTTTTATTTCTGTTTTATAGTCTTATTTTGAGGATGTCCCTTGCAAGATTTCAATTGATAAGATAATCTTTCCCCCCTAAATTACCCTCTACATGAAGTAATTAATAAAGTGATATCATTAATTTTTATTCTTTACTTTCAAATGTACTTATAATGTTTGGATTAGGGGAGTTTATATATTTTTAAATGATAACAATCTAGCAATTTTAATAACTGTAACAAACAAAAAGAAAGGAAAAATTTTTTACGCAGCAAGTGTAATAATACCAAATAGCGATGATTAAAATTAATGTGGCTCTTATTTTGTTGACATAGGCAGGCATTTGTAATTATTTTTGAAAAATTAAGAAGTAGTAGAAAACGTTATGAGAATGCCCCAGAAAAAAAGTTGAGAATTTTTAAATCTAGTATTAAAAAGTAGCATTAGGCGAGGGATGTTGTTTTTGACTTTTAATTATTTTTACTCAATTCTAAAGACTAATTAAAAGTAGAAGTCTCATTTTTAAATAATTTATAAAATTTAAAATTAGACCAAAAATATTAGAAAGCATTTTTTTTCAATTATCGAAAATACTCCATAATATGATTAATGTTATATGATACTTTCGTATATTTTCTTGAGGGAAAAAAATACATGGAATGGAACTGGCCAACTGGGCCAAAGGGGCCTACCATCAGTGTCCACGTAAAGTCTAGGCCCTGGCGTCACGACGGGGAACTCGTAAAGTCTAGGCCCTGGCGTCACGACGGGGAACTATTGGTTATTGGTCACGTAACGTCAGTCTAACGAGTTGATTTCGTCTTAGTCAAACAATTATTTTTCAGTCAACTTTTTGGCCCCACATATGACAGATCCAGTTAATTACAATTTAAGTAATTAAGCTAATATTTATTTATAAAAACATAATCCGGCCATTCTACACATTTATGACCCCAAAAATTATAAATAAGGGACAACTATAAGCACGTAGGGACATCATAATTAATTTTTTCAATAGCATCAATTTCAGTTCACACTCTTTTTCTCTATTTTCTTCACAAGTTTATCGCTGAGATCCCTTTTTTTATGTTCTCAGTCCATATGAAAACACACTCCATGCTTTCTTCTTCTTTTCTCCTGCAATACTGTTCGATTGAATCGACAGAAATTTTCTAAGTCCTGGAAAAACTCATCATAATCCTGCAATCTGCAGCAGCTGTGGAGAAGAAATAGGAGGCTGTTCGGTGCTTGGCCGCAACCAAAAGTGAAGAGAGATTAAAGAAAATACTATTAAGGAGCATTTAATTTATTCCGCCATTAATTCTCTCTTTACTAGTCAACCTCCATTCGTCTCCCCCCCTCTGTCTTTTTCCTTTTTTTTTCCCCCATGTTTCTTGCTGCATCGGCATGCCGGTGATTACAACTCCCTTCCGCGCACAATGAATTTTCATTTTCACCAAATTATCATCCCTGTGGTTCTCTCACTTTTCGCCGTCATATCTTTTGCCCGGAATACCAGTTCAACTGAGTGTGTTCAATTATGCGGGAAAGAACGCGTGCCGTATCCATTCGGATTCTCTGATGGATGTGAGATCAAGTTAAGTTGTAGTAACAACTCTGGATACATTAAACTTGGTGATTTTCACGTGCAGAATGTGACATCCGATCAAATTTTGATCGGTATTCCCGGCAAATGTAACCGTTCGATTGAAGAACTGTCCAGGCTTTTCAGCAAAAACTTCGCCCCCACCTTGCGTAACGGGCTTCTGTTAGAGCGCTGCAGAAGGCCCATCAGTGACTGCGTGATTCCAAACAGATTGGCAAGGTCTAGTTTCAAGTTCGATGATTGCCCAAGAAATGATGATCGCTATAATATTAGTTGTTATGCTAAGGGGCCTGATGATGGGCAGGAATTTTTAAATTATGAAAAGGTGAAGAACGAAGGGAATTGCAGTGTTTTCTTTTCATCTATCATGGTGGATTTGAATAAAATCAGTAGTGTCCCCGGGAGCTCCTCCATTGTGGTGGAGTTTCAGAGAATGGAGCTGGGATGGTGGGTTTATGGGTCGTGCAATTGTCATCCGAACGCGACTTGTACGAAGGTTCCATATCGAGGGGGGTTCCGCTGCAAGTGTCGCGAAGGGTATGCTGGAGACGGTTTCATCAGTGGGAAAGGTTGCAAGAAAGGTTTGTTCTTTTCCTCTTAATTGATTTGATATGTAACCTTTATTTCTTTAGTATTTTAGTTTCTTTTGGATGGCCCAAATGCATTTTGAGTTTGGGGAAAAGTGAATATGACCATTGGGGCTCTTGTTTGAATCGGAGGATCCAAACCTCTTGTTTGTAGCTTGATACATTGAACTTTATTCTTAGACTTTTATAGATATACTTATTCTTAATCATAAGTTGAACATCTTGTCTTTGATTTTCACGTATCAGACTCGGCTCCAAGGTGCATCCCATTTCTATGCGCTGGAACAAGAGTTGGCGTTCTTATTGGAGGTACTTCTTACCCTTGTTTTAGTCATGCATTCTTGATCTCAGTTTTTCTTTAACAAGTTCAGTCTATTAGCTATTAGGTTAAATTCATCATAATTTAGTAATGTCCATTCTGTTCCAATTTTCAGGGGCTATTGTTGGGGCCTCTGCGGTGACTGTTCTGGCTGTCTTATGCCATTGCATAAAGAAACGCTCCAAATCTTTGAAGACCAGATTGAGTGCGAAACATCTCCTCTCTGAAGCTGCAGGCAACTCCAATGTTGCATTTTACCCTTACAAAGAAATTGAGAGAGCTACAAATGGCTTTGCCGAGAAACAAAGACTGGGAACAGGTGCCTATGGCACAGTTTACGCGGGAAAGTTCCACAATGGTGAATGGGTAGCAATCAAGAAAATAAGATATCAGGGACCTGAAAGCGTTGAACAAGTAATGAATGAGATCAAGCTTCTCTCCTCTGTTAGCCATCCGAATTTAGTCCGTCTTCTGGGATGCTGCATTGAGAATGGCGAACAGGTTCTTGTTTATGAGTATATGCCAAATGGTACTTTATCTCAGCATCTTCAAAGAGAAAGGGGTTCTGTGTTACCATGGACTATTCGTCTCACCATTGCTGCTGAAACAGCTCATGCTATTACCCACCTTCACTCAGCAATCAATCCTCCAATATACCACAGGGATATTAAATCTAGTAATATACTTTTAGACTACAATTTCAACTCAAAAGTAGCAGACTTTGGACTTTCAAGACTTGGCATGATGGATGATTCACACATTTCAACAGCACCACAAGGAACTCCTGGGTATGTTGATCCTCAATACCATCAGAACTTCCATCTCTCAGATAAAAGTGATGTCTACAGTTTTGGGGTGGTTCTTGTGGAAATAATCACAGGAAAGAAAGCAGTTGATTTCTCTCGACCTCACAGTGAGATTAATTTGGCTGCCCTAGCAATCGATAGGATTGGTAAAGGTCTTGTCGAAGATATAATAGATCCATACCTTGAGCCAAATAGAGATGCTTGGACACTATCATCTGTGCACAAAGTAGCTGAGCTGGCTTTCAGATGTCTTGCCTCTCACAGGGACATGAGACCTTCCATGATGGAGGTGGCCGATGAGCTAGAGCAGATTAGGATCAGTGGCTGGGCACCACTGGAAGAGAATCAATGCATGGGATCATCAGTGACCTCTTCTTGTTCATCACCATATCTTGGAAGTGAGAAATCACTAAGCACTTCTGCGGTTAAGAAAGTAGGGGTAGGAAGTAGGAGGTTGATGGTTCCAAGGAGGGAAGATGATGCCCGTCCCCTGCCCGCAACAGAAGAGGCAAAGGACAGTTCCCCAGTTTCTGTACAGGATCCTTGGTTGAGTGAACAGAGCTCGGCATCAACAAACAGCTTGTTAGGTAAAATAGTTCGATAATTGAAGAAGAGAATCTAAAGTTTTGTACAATTCCATCTAATGTGAATGTAGAAGAAATGTTCAGTAGTTCTTTGCAAATATAGAAAAATATAAATCAATCGTGGTGGGATATACTTTTAACGCCCTGTGAACTCCATAATTATAGACATGGTAAAATAATCTGAAACATGGTATTCATGGAAGTGAATCAAACTGTACAATATTTCCTATCCATGACTTCTAGGATCAACAACTTGGTGAAATTTCCGGGCTTCAGCGCTTGAATACTGTCCCACAACCCGAGTATGAGGTACAGCTGCTTCTCCCCGAGCAAGGGCCTCAACATTTTCAAGCAGGTATTGTCTTGGAAGGCGACCTACAACATTCCCCTCCTCATTACCATCCTTGTCAAGGAATGCAAAATGGGGGATACCCTCAACACCAAACTCATCAAGTTCTTGTTCCCACTTTGTGTTATCAACATTCAGCATAACAAAATTTACTTGATCCCTGAATTGCAAGTCATGGTATTGTTAGAATTAAACAAAATAACCTTATAATTTTTAGTGCAATCGTGTAACAGCGCATGCCACAGCACAATGAAAAGCTTTCTGAATAGTGAAAATGATGAAAAATATAGTAAATTAAATTAGCTAGCTGCTGAAGAATGACAAGCGACCTAAGCATGCTGACATTATACTTGGATGCTACAGGTTATACACGCAAATTATACAGACTAGGTGTCCTTGTACAATGTTTTCAAAAAAAGCACAACACTTGAAAAATTATATAGAAGGCTAGCATATGTTTGCTTTATCAAATTTTCCCAACATCAGCTGAATAATCTGTTGGCTTAATCAGAGGGCAAACTGATGACTGCTCTGTTGGCTAGGCTGGTTTGGCTTATACATCATAGATCTAGGGAATAGAGTATCCTCCTTGTTCTTTTTCTCTCCCCAAATACAACCAGCTCCCACCAACTAAGAAAACTCAATACCTTTTCCGTTAGAAACTACACTGTTGGATATGCTTTCATTTATTTGTAGTCAACACAATGTCAAATTCAAGCTGAAAATAGATAAGAATTCCCAGTACTCAGCTAGCAGTGAATTAAGATACACAACGAGTTTCCACCCAATTTTTTGAGCTTCTCCTTAACAAGTGCACTTGGTTTAGGTTCCGGAAAGTATGTGGAAGTTATATTCATAAAGCTGGTTAACAAGAAAACCTTACTAAGTTAAAGGATAAATTGCATGGAAATGGACTGAAATTTTTATAACACACCAAGACCAGTTCCTCAAAGCAAAATTTTTACATGGATGGTAGAGGTTAAGATCATTAGCCTAGAAAATGAAATAGATTGTCCAGGATCAAAATGCATAAAATGAGCTAAGAACTCAAGTAATACTAAAAAAAATACTTGTATTTCTGTTCCACTTTGTAGACATCCGGAGCCAATTCTCGACATACTTCACACCAATCTGCATAGAACTCCACAACAGTAGGTTTGCCATTTGAAAGCGCCTATACAGCATAAAGCCAAAGAAAAAGGAAAGGAAAATTAAGGAATAAAATACATTAAGTAATCCAGTATTCTGAAAATCATCAACCTTCACAAAACCATAACAGTATATAGATCCCTATACTGGGAAGTGAGAGCTGCTGATGACATATAAATCAACTATTAACCAAAACAAACAAAGACTTCATGGATATGGTGACTAATGGTAGGAATTAAAGAATGGATGCTCAATTCTAGTCACTTTCAAAAGAATATTTCCATAATACAGCTTGCATCATAAGTATCAAAATTCTCATCATGATAGTTCGCATGGACAGCATAACAAAGCTGGTACCATCATAAGTCAAATAGCTAATGTGTGTTAATTTTTCCAAGGATTAGTACTGATAGTTGTCAATAAGTGCTGCTTCAGGCAATGCAACAATATATTGAACTATTACATTTAGACCATGTCAGGGCAAGATAATTGATGGTTTCATTAGGATTCAAACCCTAAATCTCACACATATAAGCATAAGGGCAATGCCATTAGTTTAATTTACCACTCAACGTAATTAAAGGTTTTGCTTGAGTATAATGGACCAAACCTCTTCGTACGGCAATGCCACAGCAGCAAGGTCCTTCAAAGAAACACCAAAGTCCAATCGTCCTGACAAGAAAAGCCCAATTGCTGCAAGTGTAGAAACTACTGCAATTTGCTTATTAAAGTTTTTGTCCGGATAATCCGGAAATCCATTACCAGCGGCTGAAGTTGTTTCTGTTGTGGCGGAAGTAGCCGTGTTTCCATTACCTTTTTCAGATTGAGGCTCTGCTAACCGCTTTTCCTGTACAATCGTGCTTACATTAGCCGATTCCAACAACCAAACCAAATAATTACCACTGAAGCTAAATGTCTGGACTTTGAAACCCAATCTGGCTAAGCTAGCTCCATGTTCATATTATTGTTCTTATTGCAGATTTAAATGAAACTAAAAAGTGGAAAACAACATAATCAAATTGGGGGAGTTGCGAATAGCTAGATGTACCTCTATCGTTGTGGAATCGACTGGATTGGGGTTGGTCTGACAGGAAATTCTGAGACACCGGCGATTTTTATTCTGGAAATGGAGAGAGAAATTCACGAAGCGTGGCAATTGGTGATGAGAAATGAAAGAATAGGAGCGAGGTCTGGGGAGGCCGACGGCGCTAGAAGTTGAAGCCACTTGAGCCATGGCGGAGGATTGGAGACGATGCCTTTCGCTAGCGTTGTAGTACTTTGTGGTGCAAAGCAGTCAAAGACACAACACCTGAGAGTTCAATGCGTGCAAGCTAGCGGCTACGGAGGAATTCTCGGCAGATATTTTCAGGAAGGTACAGTGACTATTCTAGTTCTCTATGGTTGCACTTAGTGCAGTCTAATCCAGTGTGGCGACAAATTCGCAAAAACGTGTTTTGTCAACTTGAAACTTGAATTCAACAGCAATGTAAACAAGATCTTTTAAATGTTTCTTTTTTCGTATTTTGATTATAATTTCTCAATTTTTCGCCACAATCCATTTTAATCACTCATCTTTGTGTTTCCGCTTATCGCGAAGGATAATGTCAGAAAGCATAGGGCAAGTAGCGAATTATTTTCATGATATCAATTAGTTAAGAAAGTTTTCTCAAAAGAAAAATGAAAAAGGAATTATTTATCAAAGTAGTAAAACGCAAGGGAAATGTTGCAATTAACCATGGTCTCCGAGAGAGTTGCCAGATTCAAGGGAAATCCAGCGTGAATGGAGTGACGCTTAACAGAAAAAGAGAGAGAATTTTGGAGCTGAGTAGAGAAGAAGAAAACAGAGAGAGAATCAGGGGACGAAGAGAGGGAAGAGAACAAAATTTGGTGCTCACAAAAACCGAACATTTTCTGTTTTTCCTTTCGTATTTATAGAAGAATTTCTTAAAACTAATTTTCATTAACCCTAATTAAAATAAAACACGCCATCTTAACATAAACGACGTCATTCAACTTAAAGAAAGACACAAAACCGAAAGAACAATAAAAGAAACACGATTTATTGGCCGACTTCGTTGCAACATCTCCTCCTGCTCTTCAACCTTGTCCGCAAGCTTCGATGTTAGAGAACTGCTTGGTGATGATGTGGTAATCTTCCCATCTGGCTTCTTCTTCGGGTAAGTGTGCCCATTGAACCAAGATTTAGGGAACTGGAGCATTGTTCTTCTTTGCTAACAGTTGAGCTAAAATGGCTACTGGCTGCAATATGACCTCTTGTCTTCATCGAAAGCTGGGAGCAAACTGGTGACCTTGTCTGAGGGCCCAATCCTTTTCTTTAGCAGCAAAATATGAAAAATTGGGGGTATTTTTGCATCAGTTGGAAGTTCCAGTTTGTAAGCCACCTTCCTAATTCTTTCGATTATTTGGAAAGGGCTTGCATACTTTGGGCTCAGCTACCACAACATGCTCTTCTGTATAGACAACTGTCATAAGGACGGAGTTTAAGGTAGGCAAAGTCTCCTACAGATTGCTCCAACTCCCTTTGATTCCTGTTGGCTAGATGTTTCATCCTTTCTTGGGCCTGAGTGAGATGCTGCTTGAGATGCTGGGAAATCTATTGTCTATAGGTTAAAAGTTCCTCCACTCCCGTGGTAGTAGTTTGTAGGTATGGGTCTAATGCTAAGTGTGTAGGTTGGTAGCCGTATATGGAGCCTTGAACGGAGTTATGGCTCTAGAGGAATGGTAATTGGTATTATAGCACCATTCAGCAATAGCTAACCAACTAACCCACTTCTTAGGGGAGGATCCACACATACATCTCAGATATATCTCTAGGCACTGGTTGACACGCTCAGTTTGGCCATCCGTATGGGGTTGGTGGGCTTTACTCATAAGTAGTTGGATTTCTAGGATGCTAAGGAGCTATTTCTAGAATAAGCTTATGAAGATTTTATCCCTATAAGAAATAATGCTGCAAGGTAAACCATGCAACTTAAATATTTTCTATGAATACATGTGCAATGTGTGATGTGGTGAAGGGATAGGAAAGGGCAAAGAAATAAGCATATTTAGTGAATCTATCAACCACCATCCATATCTCACTTTTTCTATCATGAAATATATTAAAAATCGACTGAGCAATTGGATCAATGGTATCAAAATGATAACCAACCAGATTTAAATGTGCTAAGACATTGAGCTAACTCATTATCTTTAAGAAGTGTAAAATGAAAAGAAAGAAAATTGAAAGAACCCTGCAGCGGTCTGCAGCCAAGGTATCAAAATGAAAATCAACCAGAGTTAAATGTGCCAAGGCAAGAGCTAACTCATTGTATTTAAGAACCTTATTGGGGCTCAAAACCTTGGGTCTTTCAATCTTAATTGACTGACACTAGAAGCAGTCGCGTTTCAGATGTTCCCGACCTTAGCTGCCGTTTATTAGGATTCAACGAAGGTAAAAACGTTAAAGGCAAAGAATCATAAGATTCTATTAGTTTTAGCTAGAGTCCAAAGAAGATGTGGGGATTACCGAATGAATGAAGCTATGATCGTACCCGGATAGAGATTATCAGCCTAGGTATTAATTACACGGTTTTTTGCGAAGAAACTGCTTTGATTAGGATTTTACCCCGGGAAGAGCTCATCGGAGAAGTGTAAGATGAAAAGAAACAGAATTGAAAGAACAGAAGCCTCTATGCGGAAATGTGCAACCAAGGTGCCAATATTCGAAAAATCATCCTCCTCATTTGCGAGGGCTGAGATCAAGATCAGATTGTTGCCTTTGAAAATAACGTGCTGCAATTCCTCATTAGATGTCTATTATATTAAATTAGTTAATGTGTTCTATTTTACAAAACTTTTTCATCCTACTTAAAATATTTTCTGGCTCCATTGTCCTTTTGCATCGGATTTTGATTAAATATCTAGATTTAGAATACAAATTTTACAGCCTGACAATGCCAAATGTTCCACCGTGCAAACTCAAAAGCAGAAGATAAACGCAGGAATTCATAAAAGACAAAAGAAAAAGTTCAAATAATATGACTTTTCTCACGATTTCTGAGCCTCCGGCCCTAAAATCCCATTCACAACAGAAGCGGCGATCAGAACTCCGAGCGCCTCCGCTCCGGCGACCGCTCCCGCCTGCGCCAGCCCGCCGAAGCTCACAGCTGTCTCGATCTCCTTTTCTGCCGCCTCAATTCCCTTCTCGGCCGCCTCTACCCCCTTCTCTGCAGCCTCAATCCCCTTCTCAGCCGCCACGATTCCCTTGTCCGCTGCCTCGAAGCCTTCCTTCACTATCTCTTCCGCCTGCTGCTCCGCCTTCCGCAGGCCTTGCCTCAGCCCGAACAGCGGTATGTCCTGCGCTCTCGAAGGCATCTCCATCGCCTTCAATGCCATTGTGGCGGTGAGCAGTAGCAAGCCCTGCCTCCGTGTTGGAAGCGCTACTGGCGCATGTTTTCTACCCTGCGCCTTTTGGGGAGTGGATTGCGCAGGGAGAGTTTGTGCAACTATGATTGGGCTTGTGGAGGCCATGGCTTTTCACTCAGACAGCAAAAGTGATCCTCTCAATTCATTTCAAGTTCAACAAATGCCTGCGATTTTGTGGTCTGGCTTTACGGGGATCACAGAATGAAAAGACCAGAAACCCAACAACCGGCTGCCAAAAAAACACGAATAAGGGAAAGAGAAATCATTCCTCTGAGTAGGGGAAACTCGTCAATTCATATAACCTGGACATGTGCCGTTCGAATGTGCAGTACATTATTTATAATATATATTTTTTATATTTGATTTTATATATTATATGTGGGGGAATCGCGTGGCTACATTAACCGGCGCGTGGGAGGAATTTTTTTTGTCTTGTTTTTTAACATTTTGGCTATTTTTTAGCAAAAATTTTAGGAGAACGAATTTGGGAAGAAAATTTGAAGAATGTTTCAGGTATTTTTTTTGTTTTGAAAAAATATAAAAAGTAATTTGAGAATGAATAATTTATTTTTTTATATTCTGGAGAGAGAAAAATTTTACTGTAAATGTCAAATCAGTTACTTTTTTATTTGATTTGTACGGTAAAAGTGATTTTTTTTATATATTGTATATATGTATACTTATAGTTGGATGATGTATGTGTGTGAATATATATATTTATAATGATCAAAATATGAGTGTAATTAATTTAATTGATTATTTATTTTAAAATTTATATTTTTGTAAATTTAACATTAGTAAATGATACACTATTTGAAATAAAATATATATTAATAAATATTAATTATTCCTGAAATCATAATTATAAAAAAAATCAGCTTATATCATAACTGTTAATTTCGATTTATAAAAAAAATTAATTACTAAATATTAATTGCAAGCTAATTATTGTTTATTAATTAAAATATAATTATTTAACTATTTATTACTTATGATTTATTTATAAATAAAACTTAGTTATTTATTCAAATAAATAACTTTTTAATAATTTATGTATATAAGATTGAATAACGATTCATCAAATTAAAAGAATAAATAAGATTATATTATGTGAAATTACATCATCTTAAATTATTTATTAAATAAATGAACGCAATATTTAATTATACATAAAATATGAAACATAATTAATATATAAATAATAAGTTATTTAAATAAATTAATATAATTAACTTGATAAGTTATTTAATCACTTTAACTCATTATTTAATTAATACGTTATTTAATAAATAAATTACTTAGTAACCATCAAATAATTTTACTTAAGTTTAATTAATTCTCTCAACAATTGCTTTAAGCATAACAATGTTAATTTATTAAACTTAATAGATTATTATATAAGTGTCACCTTATAATCAAATTTTTTATTATAATTTTAAATAAATGTGAAGATTAATAATAATGAAGAATATTTTTTTGAAAAAGATTAATTTATTTATTATATCAAATTAAAACATCTTAAGTTATTTGTTAAATGAATAAATATAATATTTCATTAGTAATTTAATACGTTATTCAATAAATAAATTATTTAGTAATAACATAAATAATATTTAAATAAATTTCATTTATTTTTTTGACAATTAGTTTAAATAAATTTTTAAACAAAAATTTTAGAATTTTTTTAACTATTAAAATTTTAATATTTTTATATGTGTATGTATGTGTGTGTGTGTGTGAGTGAGTGAATGATGCAAGAGAATGATGAATGAATTAGTGATATGAAAGATTGAGTAAGAAAGTGATGAGTTCGGTATGATTTTTAGGGTGTAGAGCTTTTTGGGTGAAGTGATAGGAGTTTTTTGGATATAAAATTTGAGTTTTCTAGGGAAAAGATTAGAAAACGTACCTCCATTCTAAAAAAAATTAGGGGTTGGAAAAAAATTTAGGAAAATGTAGGAGAATAAAGCCTTTATTTTTCTTCTTCTTCTTTTTTTTTTTTTTTTGTTTTTTATTTGCTATCAAACTCCAGTTAAATCTAGAAAATCAGGTAAACAAATTTGCTGGCATCGATTTTAGTAAAAGAAGAAGATATTATTGAAGGCATCTGCCATTACTTCGAAGAAAAAAAGCGCTGGTTTTGGCAATTTGGGTTTCATCATGTACTTTTTCAGCTTCTCTTCTTCATCTTTTTTCCTTCTGTTTGTCTTGTCGTTTAATGTCCTTCTTTCTCTTAGGACAACAAAGTCTGTTGGGCTTGCTTTTGTTTGCCGGAAGTTGATTTAGGTTCCTTTGGCAAGAAGATTTTGAGGAATTTAGGAAGACCCATTTGCTTGTAATGTATTTGTTGTTCTTATGCAATTTTCTACTCTTCCTAACATAGGTAGTTGGAGAAGGAATTAAATTTAGGATGCAAAATTTTCCACAACATCCAACCCTGAAGCGGAGTATTCTGATGTTCTTCTTCTTTTGATCCATTGAAACATGCAGAAAACTAGAAAAGCATACAATTAGATCTCTAAAATTCAGATTAAATAACACCCAACTGCTACAATCTTCACAAAAAACCAATGCCTTCTTCTCTTCCTCTATCTCTATAATTGTTTCAATCCTTCCTTAAGGCAGATAGGATTTTTTAGATATATTTATATGCCAAAGACAACTGATTCAAAAATAACTATCACATCACAGCTACCTCCTCTAACTAATCCATTGCTACATGAACTACGAACCATCTGCTCCTATTGCGTTTCTATATTTTATAAGAGAATATATCTTTCTTCTTCAATCGATTCCTATTCTTTTTCACCTTTGGAAGTGCCTAAACTGAGAGAAGACTCCACCAAACCAGGAAAGTAAGAAGTCAATGGTTAAGATTCCTATCCCACTTTCCTAGCTAGCTTTAGTAGCTTGTGTACTAGCCTCATCTATACCTTCAAACGTAGGGGATCTAGGGATACCATGGAGCATAAAGTTTGATGTTAAAATTGCAATTTCTTTCTTACAAGTTGGAACGAATTTTTTACATATTTTACGTAAGAATTCAAATTATGGAACCAAACAAAGGGAGGAAATAAAAAACAAATGAAAAGGTGGTGAAAAGGAAAATTGGAATGGTCTTAGCTCTTAAATATTTAAAAACGATTGAAACAATAATAAATTTTGTTGAGTTTTTTTACTAGATTGAACTACCGATCGTTCAATTATCTCAATTACATTAAAAGATTTTTTTAATTAATCAAGTGATTTATACTGACTTTATGAACAAACCTTACTTTTGATCAAATCATCTTCAAACATGAACTATGTTAACCACACTTAATCTATGTAGATATTAGAAATTTTTTAATTGATATGTTGGTGCTAATTTTGTTTTGTCCTATAAAATAGAATTAATTATTACTTAAATAATAATAGGTAAAATCTCTGCAATAGATATGATCCACTTGCAACATTGCACAATGCAAAGTGAACTATTTTCTAGTTTGTATAATAGCTCCAACCCACCCCTGCATCCCACATTCTCCACAACCCTCATCTCTATCCCTAATTGTCTCATCCCCACCCCACAGTGGTTGGCCACGGCAGCTACCCTCAACAAATAGAAAAAATATTTTTTTCATCCTATAAGATTTTTCGATTTTTAATTTTGTCCAATATATTACACAATTTTAAATTTAGTCCTATAAGTTAAAAAGAATTTGCACATTTCCCATAAAATGGTAAAAAATGTTGATGTGACATGCTAGAATTTGTTAAATTTGGGAATTTTTGCTTAGGTGGCAAATTTCTAGCTGACATGGCAAATTTTTTGTCTTGTTGGAAAAAATCTTTGGTTACTTGGATTTTTGTTAGCAATATTATTATTAATATATTATTAAGAATATTATTAATAATAATACTAATAATATTAGATAATTATATTATCATAATAATATTATTACTATCATTGATAATATTAACCTTGTTGTTCTCATGCTTAATTATATTAATAATAATAAAATTAATTTAATATTTACTAGTTTCATGTATTATTATTAGTAATATAATAATAATAATAAATTATTATATTAATAATATTAATAATATTATATAAATCATATTCAAGAATTTACGGTTGATGACATTAAATTTTATTTTTATTTGGAGAAGTCAAAAAATTGGTGTCAATATATAACTTATTCATTTTTTCTCGTATATGATGTGCTTTTTCATAAAAATAAAATTTCATACGGCTTCTAGAACAATATTGCATGAAGCTAGGTCTTTCATGTCTAACAATAAATATAAACAGTAATAATGTTATTAATTAAATTTTTAAAAATAATTTATTCATGAAAATAAATTGAACAACACTTTTTATGCAAATCGGAGATTGCTATGTGGTTACGTTTGTTGGTTCGGTTAGGTTAATTGGCATCTACTTGTGAAGAAAACTTTAAAGATTACCAAAATAAGTAAAATACCTTTAGGAACATGCAGCCAATGTGTTATTTTATTTTATTTTTTTTAATTTTGAAGAATAATTTTTTGCAATGTGAAAGCTCGCAAGCTAGAAAAGTTAATTAATATAAAACGTTATTAAAGTGTGAAAATAATGGAAAGTTTGTTTTCCACAAAGACTAATGCCAAACCTTCTTTTGCTAAGTCCATTGCATTTGGTGCGCTTATTAGGGCAATTACATTTATCATTTTTGTTTCTTTTGAGTTTCTTACTCCATTTTGTTCCTATTTTTTCTCTTCCGTTTTTTTTTTGTTGTGGGAGTGCTCTTAGCAATCCACCAAAAAAGACAAGGCAATGGGGTCTTTTGGGAGTATCAATTTCAGAGACAAGTAGTCGTCTACACCACACTAGCATACAATACATTGCTTCCACTAGTCAAACTATCATGTGATTGGCCCATTATTTCCCTTTCTCTTTTCTCTTTCTTTTTTTGGCCCCTTTCCCCCCAGCTTTCAAAATATTTCGAAGTAAAACTATGCAATTCTTGATTAATAAAATTAATTATTTATAGCACTATAGCATGATAAAACAATTCAAATAAAGCCACCTTATTCTATTACAGCATTGAAGATAAAAGTTCATTTTCACTCAACGACAATATAACGAGTTAAAATTGATTATTTGCCACATACTAAATAATTAAATTATCTTGCACCCATATTATTTAACTTGTGTCAAAAACTTCTGTTAACCTTAAGATGAGTATTCATTTCTTATAGATACCATTGAAAAAGCAAAAGACTAAGAAGATTTTATCTCGCCAATAATTAAGAAAGAAAATATCATATCTTTCCAACTTATATGAAAAGCATAATAATTTGAACACTACATTAAAAAGCGATTCCATAAAATAAATATATTTTAGTAGATATCACATAAAATTAGTCAGCTCTTCAAAATTAGATTTAATTACTACAAATTCAAACATCACAATAAATTTTACACTGATTTGTTACCATGTGGGATTTCCCAAGATTCTCGACCAATTTACCAATATATCCAAAAAGGAAAAGAAAAAGAAGTTTTGGAAGTAGTCGAAAGGGCTCTGTCACAGCAACGGTTTACTTGCGGTTGGAAATGTTTTTCAGTGTTTTTGGAACTTGACATTATATATTAGACTTTTACTTTCTGTGTGAATGGTCTCAAAGCTGAATTTGTGTAGGACAAATTTTCTATTTTGGTTCTGCATTTTACTTCAGCCTTCATGACGGGCTGTTTCGGTTCTTTTACGATTATTTTGATAGTATAATATGAATATGCACCTTTTTATCCATTTGACTGCAGCTGGTTTAATTAGCATATCAAATGGTGAGATTTACTCCATAACTAATGAACAGTTGTTGTTTGAGCATATTAAATATTTTCTTTTGTCTATGTGCGTTTGCAGCCACAAAGAATAGCCAATACCCACCAAATAATATTGTTGGACGAGGGAGCCAATAAGGCAGGTGTGGAGCTTGAGAAATGTGATCAAAGTTTCCTTATTATTTGGAACCTGATAATAGATGTTGGTAGCCCTGTTGATTGAAACTGAACGAAAATGTCACTTTTTGGTGTTTTTTGTTTGCCGTGGAAAGAATTTTAGAAGCCCAACTTCGATCTTGTAGGCCCTACCAATTATCATGAGGTATTCAATGTTGTTTCTTTATCTTGGTTTCAATCGCAGGATTCAACTGCATACATGTTAGCAGACTTGAGCAAGTCTGTATCCCCTGGTCTGCTTGCATTTGGGTGGAGAAGAGGAGAATTTAACTCCAAGCTTGATGTGACCGTTACCATAAAGAATATTCAAGAAAATGGATAATCACATTGGAAAAAGTTGAACGTACAGGTCACAATAGAAGTTATTGTAACTAAAAGTAGAAATGTGGAATATAGTTGTAATAGGCTATAAAAGCCAATTCCTCCGAAGGCAAATGCAAAATTGGAGCGTTATAATTCACCTCTTACAAATTAAGCACTACTCAGACAATTTAAAAGTAGTTTTGATTACAAAACCACATTTTCTTTCCTCCCATCAATTATACAACAATTTTATTGTACTTCTAGTGCTGATGTTTTACTTTAAAGTGTTGGAATTTATTTAACTGACATCAATAATTCAATTAAAAATTTTATACTTTCAAACATAATAAAATCGTATGTTATATTTTATAAAATTTTAACTTTTTCCCCCTCAAAATAAAAACCCTTAAATCCATTCCTAAACTTAAACATACTTTCATAATTCAGTAAATACAAATCTCCGTACAAGTAAGCTTTGAAAATAACATATTTATTATTTAATATGCCTCTTTGAACTACGTGCCTAAAGTATAAAATTCTATTGGGATGGAGTAATTATCGAGCCAAAATCGTTAATCCATGATACAACACCTACTTCTCATACCTACCTTCGAAACAATTAATGAACTTAAGTTTGTTCTCTTAAAATCACGCTAAAAGAACACCATCCATCTATTCTGGGTTGTTGGGCTGTTCTGCCAATGAACTGGATCAATTTTTCGTCCTTCCCACAAGTTCAACCCCAAAAAGTCTCCAACCCAGCCCAATCTCAGTTTTCAATGCAGTCGTTATCCGCCTTCCTTTTGGGGCTAATTTATATTTACAAAATTACCATAATTTTAAAAAGTTTGTAAATCTACCGTAAGCTAGCCACGCCTTCAAGTATCTTTTCCTTATTTTTTTTTTTAAATAGGATTAAGAGGCATGTCTTAATTTGAAATTCTTCCCCCAAATTTTCTCAAAAGGTAGCATATATATATATATGTGTGTGTGTGTGTGTTCTCTTTTTTTTTTCTTAACGTGCAAGAGGCTCTTGTTTTTGTTTTTTTTTTAATTCTTTATTAAATGAATTTTTTTTAAAAAAATTATAGGTGTTATATATTTAAAAAAATTATATCTCTTATAAATTATGACAAAATAAATGAATAGTTCAAGCATGAAAAAAGAGTAAATAGTGATTCATGCAATAGACTTATCAATCAAAAATTAATTCGAATTCATAAAAATAAATAGTTCATAAGGACAAAAATCCTATGCCAATGAGTCAATAATCATTATTATTGATTGTTGGCTAAAACTTATTTTTTTCTCAATAACCATGTATATCCATGCTGCAAAAAATGGATCATCTCCAATTTGATTTCAATTCTAAAAAATAAAATATATATATTTGATAAAGTAATGTGAATGGTGAGTTTTATAAGTGGAATAAATAAAATGGAGGTAAAACCATTTTGGGACAATTTAATATGTCATAATAATAACATACCTTGAAATTACAAACATTATTTATGATTAGAAAGTATGATAATTCTTGATTAATGTATTATTGTTCAGTTATTTTACATGCCTATTTTAGCTAAGGTTCTAATATTATAAGTATTTCTTTGCGAGTTAATATATTACATCAATTTAAATAAGTACAGAGTACAGTAAATTTATAAAAACATACTTCAATCACTTGTATTTTATAAAATAATACATTTATAAAAAAAATAGAATTTATACTATAATTTTATGGCTCAATTTTAATATTTTTAAAAAAATTAATTAACTAAATTTTAAACATAAAATAAAATATTTTATATTTAATTATACATAATATTAGAATTGATGTCAGTTCTAATGAAGGATGACATCAGCCTATTAAACATCTTCCACCATCAATATTGTACATAATATTAGGACTGATGTCACCCCTAATGAGGGATGACATCAGCTTATCAAACATCTTCCACCATCAATATTGAATATAAAATATTTTATTTTATATTTAAAATTTAATTAATTAATTTTTTAAAAATATTAAAATTAAGCCATAAAATTATAGTATAAATTCTTTTTTTTTCATAAATGTATTATTTTATAAAATACAAGTGATTGAAATATGTTTTTATAAATTTACTGTACTTTGTATTTATTTCAATTGATGTAATATATTAACTCATAAAGTGATGCTTGTAATGTTAGAACGTTAACCAAAATAGGCATGCGAAACAACTAAACAATAATACATAATCAAGAATTATTATACTTTTTAATCATAAATGATGTTTGTAATTTATTATTATGATATATTAAACTGTCACAAAATGGTTTTATCTCCTATTTATTTATTCCACTTATAAAACCCACTATTTACATAACTTTATCATATATATATTTTATCTTTTAGAATTGAAGATGATCTATTTTTGCAGTGTGGATATACATGGTTATTGAGAGAAGAATAAGTGGTAGCCATCAATAATAATGTTTGTTGACTCATTAGCATAGAGTTTTTGTCCATATGAACTATTTATTTTTATGAACCTGAATTAATTTTTGATTGACAAGTCTACTACATGAATCGCTATTCATTTTTTTTAATACTTGAATTATTCATTTATTTTGTCATAATTTATAAGAGATATAATTTTTTGAAATATATAACACCTATATTTTTTTTTTTAAAATTATCATTTAATAAATAGTTAAAACGAAAAAAGAGGAAAAAACAAAAACAACAGCCATGCCTGTTGCATATTAAAAACAAAAAAAGAAAGAAAAGATGCTTGAAGGCAGCCACGCCTTACGGTATAATTTTTACACTATTTTTATAAATTAGCCTTGTTTTGGCGCTCAGCTTCGACCTTGCCATATATACACTGTTTTGAAAATTGGATCGGACCTGCCGGTTCAACCTGTCTGATCAGTGACCGGAGGTCAGTCCGGTCCGATTGAGCCATAAAAATCGATTATGGTCAAAATCGGTCAAAAATTGGTTGAAAATCGATCAAAATCAGACCGATTCAACCGGTTCAGTTTTTTATTTATTTATTTTTTTT